>CAUEHS010000144.1:0-289203 GCA_958510865.1 Myrrha octodecimguttata | reverse complement strand
CTTACCCTTACCCTTACCCTTACCCTTACCCTTACCCTTACCCTTACCCTTACCCTTACCCTTGCTTTTACCCTTAGGCTTACCCTTACCTTTACCCTTACCCTTACCTTTACCCTTACCCTTACCCTTACCCTTACCCTTGCTTTTACCCTTGAGCTTACCCTTACCCTTACCCTTACCCTTACCCTTACCCTTACCCTTGCTTTTACCCATTCTTACCCTTACCCTTACCCTTACCCTTACCCTTACCCTTACCCTTGCTTTTACCCTTAGGCTTACCCTTACCCTTACCCTTACCCTTACCCTTGCTTTTACCCTTAAGCTTACCCTTACCCTTACCCTTACCCTTACCCTTACCCTTACCCTTACCCTTACCCTTACCCTTACCCCTACCCTTACCCTTACCCTTACCCTTACCCTTACCCTTACCCTTACCCTTACCCTTACCCTTAACCTTACCCTTGCTTTTACCCTTAGGCTTACCCTTCCCTTACCCTTACCCTTACCCTTACCCTTACCCTTACCCTTGCTTTTACCCTTAAGCTTACCCTTACCCTTACCCTTACCCTTACCCTTACCCTTACCCTTACCCTTACCCTTACCCTTACACTTACCCTTGCTTTTACCCTTAAGCTTACCCTTACCCTTACCCTTACCCTTACCCTTACCCTTACCCTTACCCTTACCCTTACCCTTACCCTTACCCTTACCCTCACCCTTGCTTTTACCCTTAAGCTTACCCTTACCCTTACCCTTACCCTTACCCTTACCCTTACCCTTGCTTTTACCCTTAAGCTTACCCTTACCCTTACCCTTACCCTTACCCTTACCCTTGCTTTTACCCTTAGGCTTACCCTTACCCTTACCCTTACCCTTACCCTTGCTTTTACCCTTAAGCTTACCCTTACCCTTACCCTTACTCTTACCCTTACCCTTACCCTTACCCTTACCCTTACCCTTACCCTTGCTTTTACCCTTAGGCTTACCCTTACCTTTACCCTTACCCTTACCCTTACCCTTACCCTTACCCTTACCCTTACCCTTACCCTTACCCTTACCCTTGCTTTTACCCTTAAGCTTACCCTTACCCTTACCCTTACCCTTACCCTTACCCTTACCCTTACCCTTGCTTTTACCCTTAAGCTCACCCTTACCCTTACCCTTACCCTTACCCTTACCCTTACCCTTACCCTTACTCTTACCCTTACCCTTGCTTTTACCCTTAAGCTTACCCTTACCCTTACCCTTACCCTTACCCTTAAGCTTACCCTTACCCTTACCCTTACCCTTACCCTTACCCTTACCCTTACCCTTGCTTTTACCCTTAAGCTTACCCTTACCCTTACCCTTACCCTTACCCTTACCCTTGCTTTTACCCTTAAGCTTACCCTTACCCTTACCCTTACCCTTACCCTTAAGCTTACCCTTACCCTTACCCTTACCCTTACCCTTGCTTTTACCCTTAAGCTTACCCTTACCCTTACCCTTACCCTTACCCTTACCCTTACCCTTACCCTTACCCTTACCCTTACCCTTACCCTTGCTTTTACCCTTAGGCTTACCCTTACCTTTACCCTTACCATTACCCTTACCCTTACCCTTACCCTTACCCTTACCCTTACCCTTGCTTTTACCCTTAAGCTTACCCTTACCCTTACCCTTACCCTTACCCTTACCCTTACCCTTACCCTTACCCTTGCTTTTACCCTTAAGCTTACCCTTACCCTTACCCTTACCCTTACCCTTACCCTTGCTTTTACCCTTAAGCTTACCCTTACCCTTACTCTTACCCCTACCCTTACCCTTACCCTTACCCTTACCCTTACCCTTACCCTTACCCTTACCCTTACCCTTGCTTTTACCCTTAGGCTTACCCTCACCTTTACCCTTACCCTTACCCTTACCCTTACCCTTACCCTTACCCTTACCCTTGCTTTTACCCTTAAGCTTACCCTTACCCTTACCCTTACCCTTACCCTTACCCTTACCCTTACCCTTACCCTTACCCTTACCCTTGCTTTTACCCTTAGGCTTACCCTTCCCTTACCCTTACCCTTACCCTTACCCTTACCCTTACCCTTGCTTTTACCCTTAAGCTTACCCTTACCCTTACCCTTACCCTTACCCTTACCCTTACCCTTACCCTTACCCTTACCCTTACACTTACCCTTGCTTTTACCCTTAAGCTTACCCTTACCCTTACCCTTACCCTTACCCTTACCCTTACCCTTACCCTTACCCTTACCCTTACCCTTACCCTCACCCTTGCTTTTACCCTTAAGCTTACCCTTACCCTTACCCTTACCCTTACCCTTACCCTTACCCTTGCTTTTACCCTTAAGCTTACCCTTACCCTTACCCTTACCCTTACCCTTACCCTTGCTTTTACCCTTAGGCTTACCCTTACCCTTACCCTTACCCTTACCCTTGCTTTTACCCTTAAGCTTACCCTTACCCTTACCCTTACCCTTACTCTTACCCTTACCCTTACCCTTACCCTTACCCTTACCCTTACCCTTGCTTTTACCCTTAGGCTTACCCTTACCTTTACCCTTACCCTTACCCTTACCCTTACCCTTACCCTTACCCTTAGTCTTACCCTTACCCTTACCCTTGCTTTTACCCTTAAGCTTACCCTTACCCTTACCCTTACCCTTACCCTTACCCTTACCCTTACCCTTGCTTTTACCCTTAAGCTCACCCTTACCCTTACCCTTACCCTTACCCTTACCCTTACCCTTACCCTTACTCTTACCCTTACCCTTGCTTTTACCCTTAAGCTTACCCTTACCCTTACCCTTACCCTTACCCTTAAGCTTACCCTTACCCTTACCCTTACCCTTACCCTTACCCTTACCCTTACCCTTGCTTTTACCCTTAAGCTTACCCTTACCCTTACCCTTACCCTTACCCTTACCCTTGCTTTTACCCTTAAGCTTACCCTTACCCTTACCCTTACCCTTACCCTTAAGCTTACCCTTACCCTTACCCTTACCCTTATCCTTACCCTTACCCTTGCTTTTACCCTTAAGCTTACCCTTACCCTTACCCTTACCCTTACCCTTACCCTTACCCTTACCCTTACCCTTACCCTTACCCTTACCCTTGCTTTTACCCTTAGGCTTACCCTTACCTTTACCCTTACCATTACCCTTACCCTTACCCTTACCCTTACCCTTACCCTTACCCTTGCTTTTACCCTTAAGCTTACCCTTACCCTTACCCTTACCCTTACCCTTACCCTTACCCTTACCCTTACCCTTACCCTTACCCTTACCCTTGCTTTTACCCTTAAGCTTACCCTTACCCTTACCCTTACCCTTACCCTTACCCTTGCTTTTACCCTTAAGCTTACCCTTACCCTTACTCTTACCCCTACCCTTACCCTTACCCTTACCCTTACCCTTACCCTTACCCTTACCCTTACCCTTACCCTTACCCTTGCTTTTACCCTTAGGCTTACCCTCACCTTTACCCTTACCCTTACCCTTACCCTTACCCTTACCCTTACCCTTACCCTTGCTTTTACCCTTAAGCTTACCCTTACCCTTACCCTTACCCTTACCCTTAGCCTTACCCTTACCCTTACCCTTACCCTTACCCTTACCCTTACCCTTACCCTTACCCTTACCCTTACCCTTACCCTTACCCTTGCTTTTAGCCTTAAGCTTACCCTTACCCTTACCCTTACCCTTACCCTTACCCTTACCCTTACCCTTGCTTTTACCCTTAAGCTCACCCTTACCCTTACCCTTACCCTTACCCTTACCCTTACCCTTACCCTTACTCTTACCCTTACCCTTGCTTTTACCCTTAAGCTTACCCTTACCCTTACCCTTACCCTTACCCTTAAGCTTACCCTTACCCTTACCCTTACCCTTACCCTTACCCTTACCCTTACCCTTGCTTTTACCCTTAAGCTTACCCTTACCCTTACCCTTACCCTTACCCTTACCCTTGCTTTTACCCTTAAGCTTACCCTTACCCTTACCCTTACCCTTACCCTTAAGCTTACCCTTACCCTTACCCTTACCCTTATCCTTACCCTTACCCTTGCTTTTACCCTTAAGCTTACCCTTACCCTTACCCTTACCCTTACCCTTACCCTTACCCTTACCCTTACCCTTACCCTTACCCTTACCCTTACCCTTGCTTTTACCCTTAGGCTTACCCTTACCTTTACCCTTACCATTACCCTTACCCTTACCCTTACCCTTACCCTTACCCTTACCCTTGCTTTTACCCTTAAGCTTACCCTTACCCTTACCCTTACCCTTACCCTTACCCTTACCCTTACCCTTACCCTTACCCTTACCCTTACCCTTGCTTTTACCCTTAAGCTTACCCTTACCCTTACCCTTACCCTTACCCTTACCCTTGCTTTTACCCTTAAGCTTACCCTTACCCTTACTCTTACCCCTACCCTTACCCTTACCCTTACCCTTACCCTTACCCTTACCCTTACCCTTACCCTTACCCTTACCCTTGCTTTTACCCTTAGGCTTACCCTCACCTTTACCCTTACCCTTACCCTTACCCTTACCCTTACCCTTACCCTTACCCTTGCTTTTACCCTTAAGCTTACCCTTACCCTTACCCTTACCCTTACCCTTAGCCTTACCCTTACCCTTGCTTTTACCCTTAAGCTTACCCTTACCCTTACCCTTACCCTTACCCTTACCCTTACCCTTACCCTTACCCTTACCCTTACCCTTACCCTTACCCTTACCCTTACCCTTACCCTTACCCTTACCCTTACCCTTACCCTTGCTTTTACCCTTAAGCTTACCCTTACCCTTACCCTTACCCTTACCCTTACCCTTACCCTTACCCTTACCCTTACCCTTGCTTTTACCCTTAAGCTTACCCTTACCCTTACCCTTACCCTTACCCTTACCCTTACCCTTACCCTTACCCTTACCCTTACCCTTACCCTTACCCTTACCCTTACCCTTACCCTTACCCTTACCCTTACCCTTACCCTTACTTAGGGTAAGGGTAAGGGTAAGGGTAAGCTTAAGGGTAAAAGCAAGGGTAAGGGTAAGGGTAAGGGTAAGGGTAAGCCTAAGGGTAAAAGCAAGGGTAAGGGTAAGGGTAAGGGTAAGGGTAAGCTTAAGGGTAAAAGCTAGGGTAAGGGTAAGGGTAAGGGTAAGGGTAAGGGTAAGGGTAAGGGTAAGCTTAAGGGTAAAAGCAAGGGTAAGGGTAAGGGTGAGGGTAAGGGTAAGGGTAAGGGTAAGGGTGAGGGTAAGGGTAAGGGTAAGGGTAAAGGTAAGGGTAAGCCTAAGGGTCAAAGCAAGGGTAAGGGTAAGGGTAAGGGTAAGGGTAAGGGTAAGGGTAAGGGTAAGGGTAAGGGTAAGGGTAAGGGTAAGGGTAAGGGTAAGGGTAAGGGTAAGCTTAAGGGTAAAAGCAAGGGTAAGGGTAAGGGTAAGGGTAAGGGTAAGGGTAAGGGTAAGGGTAAGGGTAAGGGTAAGGGTAAGGGTAAGCTTAAGGGTAAGGGTAAGGGTAAGGGTAAGGGTAAACCTAAGGGTAAAAGCAAGGGTAAGTGTAAGGGTAAGGGTAAGAGTAAGGGTAAGCTTAAGGGTAAAAGCAAGGGTAAGGGTAAGGGTAAGGGTAAGGGTAAGGGTAAGGGTAAGGGTAAGGGTAAGCTTAAGGGTAAAAGCAAGGGTAAGGGTAAGGGTAAGGGTAAGGGTAAGGGTAAGGGTAAGGCTAAAGGTAAGGGTAAGCCTAAGGGTAAAAGCAAGGGTAAGGGTAAGGGTAAGGGTAAGGGTAAGGGTAAGGGTAAGGGTAAGGGTAAGTTTAAGGGTAAGGGTAAGGGTAAAGGTAAGGGTAAGGGTAAGCTTAAGGGTAAAAGCAAGGGTAAGGGTAAGGGTAAGGGTAAGGGTAAGAGTAAGGGTAAGGGTAAGGGTAAGCTTAAGGGTAAAAGCAAGGGTAAGGGTAAGGGTAAGGGTAAGGGTAAGGGTAAGGGTAAGGGTAAGGGTAAGGGTAAGGGTAAGGGTAAGGGTAAGGGTAAGGGTAAGGGTAAGGGTAAGGGTAAGGGTAAGGGTAAGGGTAAGGGTAAGCTTAAGGGTAAAAGCAAGGGTAAGGGTAAGGGTAAGGGTAAGGGTAAGGGTAAGGGTAAGGGTAAGGGTAAGGGTAAGCTTAAGGGTAAAAGCAAGGGTAAGGGTAAGGGTAAGGGTAAGGGTAAGGGTAAGGGTAATGGTAAGGGTAAAGGTAAGGGTAAGCCTAAGGGTAAAAGCAAGGGTAAGGGTAAGGGTAAGGGTAAGGGTAAGGGTAAGGTTAAGGGTAAGGGTTAGGGTAAGGGTAAGGGTAAGGGTAAGGGTAAGCTTAAGGGTAAAAGCAAGGGTAAGGGTAAGGGTAAGGGTAAGGGTAAGGGTAAGGGTAAGGGTAAGGGTAAGCTTAAGGGTAAGGGTAAGGGTAAGGGTAAGCTTAAGGGTAAAAGCAAGGGTAAGGGTAAGGGTAAGGGTAAGGGTAAGGGTAAGCTTAAGGGTAAAAGCAAGGGTGAGGGTAAGGGTAAGGGTAAGGGTAAGGGTAAGGGTAAGGGTAAGGGTAAGGGTAAGGGTAAGGGTAAGGGTAAGGGTAAGGGTAAAGGTAAGGGTAAGCCTAAGAGTAAAAGCAAGGGTAAGGGTAAGGGTAAGGGTAAGGGTAAGGGTAAGGGTAAGGGTAAGGGTAAGGGTAAGGGTAAGGGTAAGGGTAAGCTTATGGGTAAAAGCAAGGGTAAGGATAAGGGTAAGGGTAAGGGTAAGGGTAAGGGTGAGGGTAAGGGTAAGGGTAAGGGTAAGGGTAAGCTTAAGGGTAAAAGCAAGGGTAAGGGTAAGGGTAAGGGTAAGGGTAAGGGTAAGGGTAAGGGTAAGGGTAAGCTTAAGGGTAAAAGCAAGGGTAAGGGTTAGGGTAAGGGTAAGGGTAAGGGTAAGGGTAAGGGTAAGGGTAAGCTTAAGGGTAAAAGCAAGGGTTAGGGTAAGGGTAAGGGTAAGGGTAAGGGTAAGGGTAAGGGTAAGAGTAAAGGTAAGGGTAAGCCTAAGGGTAAAAGCAAGGGTAAGGGTAAGGGTAAGGGTAAGGGTAAGGGTAAGGGTAAGGGTAAGGGTAAGGGTAAGGGTAAGGGTAAGGGTAAGGGTAAGGGTAAGGGTAAGGGTAAGGGTGAGGGTAAGGGTAAGGGTAAGGGTAAGGGTAAGGGTAAGCTTAAGGGTATAAGCAAGGGTAAGGGTAAGGGTAAGAGTGAGGGTAAGGGTAAGGGTAAGGGTAAGGGTGAGCTTAAGGGTAAAAGCAAGGGTAAGGGTAAGGGTAAGGGTAAGGGTAAGGGTAAGGGTAAGGGTAAGCTTAAGGGTAAAAGCAAGGGTAAGGGTAAGGGTAAGGGTAAGGGTAAGGGTAAGGGTAAGGGTAAGGGTAAGGGTAAGGGTAAGGGTAAGGGTAAGGGTAAGGGTAAGGGTAAAGGTAAGGTTAAGCCTAAGGGTAAAAGCAAGGGTAAGGGTAAGGGTAAGGGTAAGGGTAAGGGTAAGGGTAAGGGTAAGGGTAAGGGTAAGGGTAAGGGTAAGGGTAAGGGTAAGGGTAAGGGTAAGGGTAAGGGTAAGGGTAAGGGTAAGCTTAAGGGTAAAAGCAAGGGTAAGGGTAAGGGTAAGGGTAAGGGTAAGCCTAAGGGTAAAAGCAAGGGTAAGGGTAAGGGTAAGGGTAAGGGTAAGGGTAAGGGTAAGCTTAAGGGTAAAAGCAAGGGTAAGGGTAAGGGTAAGGGTAAGGGTAAGGGTAAGCTTAAAGGTAAAAGCAAGGGTAAGGGTAAGGGTAAGGGAAGGGTAAGGGTAAGGGTAAGGGTAAGGGTAAGGGTAAGGGTAAAGGTAAGGGTAAGCCGAAGGGTCAAAGCAAGGGTGAGGGTAAGGGTAAGAGTAAGGGTAAGGGTAAGGGTAAGGGTAAGGGTAAGGGTAAGGGTAAGGGTAAGCTTACCCTTACCCTTACCCTTACCTTTACCCTTACCCTTACCCTTACCCTTACCCTTACCCTTACCCTTACCCTTGCTTTTACCCTTAGGCTTAACCTTACCTTTACCCTTACCCTTACCCTTACCCTTACCCTTACCCTTACCCTTACCCTTACCCTTACCCTTACCCTTACCCTTACCCTTACCCTTACCCTTACCCTTACCCTTACCCTTGCTTTTACCCTTAAGCTTACCCTTACCCTTACCCTTACCCTTACCCTTACCCTTACCCTTACCCTTGCTTTTACCCTTAAGCTCACCCTTACCCTTACCCTTACCCTTACCCTCACCCTTACCCTTACCCTTACCCTTGCTTATAACCTTAAGCTTACCCTTACCCTTACCCTTACCCTTACCCTTACCCTTACCCTTACCCTTACCCTTACTCTTACCCTTACCCTTACCCTTACCCTTACCCTTGCTTTTACCCTTAGGCTTACCCTTACCTTTACCCTTACCCTTACCCTTACCCTTACCCTTACCCTTACCCTTGCTTTTACCCTTAAGCTTACCCTTACCCTTACCCTTACCCTTACCCTTACCCTAACCCTTACCCTCGCTTTTACCCTTAAGCTTACCCTTACCCTTACCCTTACCCTTACCCTTACCCTTACCCTTACCCTTACCCTTGCTTTTACCCTTAAGCTTACCCTTACCCTTACCCTTACCCTTACCCTCACCCTTACCCTTACCCTTACCCTTACCCTTATCCTTACCCTTGCTTTTACCCTTAAGCTTACCCTTACCCTTACCCTTACCCTTACCCTTACCCTTACCCTTACCCTTACCCTTACCCTTACCCTTGCTTTTACTCTTAGGCTTACCCTTACCTTTACCCTTACACTTACCCTTACCCTTACCCTTACCCTTACCCTTACCCTTACCCTTACCCTTACCCTTACCCTTACCCTCACCCTTGCTTTTATCCTTAAGCTTACCCTTACCCTTACCCTTACCCTTGCTTTTACCCTTAAGCTTACCCTTACCCTTCCCCTTACCCTTAAGCTTACCCTTACCCTTACCCTTACCCTTACCCTTACCCTTACCCTTACCCTTACCCTTGCTTTTACCCTTAAGCTTACCCTTACCCTTACCCTTACCCTTACCCTAACCCTTACCCTTAACCTTACCCTTACCCTTACCCTTACCCTTACCCTTACCCTTGCTTTTACCCTTAGGCTTACCCTTACTTTTACCCTTACCATTACCCTTACCCTTACCCTTACCCTTACCCTTACCCTTACCCTTGCTTTTACCCTTAAGCTTACCCTTACCCTTACCCTTACCCTTACCCTTACCCTTACCCTTACCCTTACCCTTACCCTTACCCTTGCTTTTACCCTTAAGCTTACCCTTACCCTTACCCTTACCCTTACCCTTACCCTTACCCTTACCCTTACCCTTACCCTTACCCTTACCCTTACCCTTACCCTTACCCTTGCTTTTACCCTTAAGCTTACCCTTACCCTTACCCTTACTCTTACCCTTACCCTTACCCTTACCCTTACCCTTGCTTTTACCCTTAAGCTTACCCTTACCCTTACCTTTACCCTTACCCTTACCCTTAAACTTACCCTTACCCTTACCCTTACCCTTACCCTTACCCTTACCCTTACCCTTACCCTTGCTTTTACCCTTAGGCTTACCCTTACCTTTAGCCTTACCCTTACCCTTACCCTTACCCTTACCCTTACCCTTACCCTTGCTTTTACCCTTAAGCTTACCCTTACCCTTACCCTTACCCTTACCCTTACCCTTACCCTTGCTTTTACCCTTAAGCTTACCCTTACCCTTACCCTTACCCTTACACTTACCCTTGCTTTTACCCTTAGGCTTACCCTTACCCTTACCCTTACCCTTACCCTTAAGCTTACCCTTACCCTTACCCTTACCCTTACCCTTACCCTTACCCTTACCCTTACCCTTACCCTTGCTTTTACCCTTAAGCTTACCCTTACCCTTACCCTTACCCTTACCCTTACCCTTACCCTTACCCTTACCCTTACCCTTACCCTTACCCTTACCCTTGCTTTGACCCTTAGGCTTACCCTTACCTTTACCCTTACCCTTACCCTTACCCTTACCCTTACCCTTACCCTTACCCTTACCCTTACCCTTACCCTTGCTTTTAACCTTAAGCTTACCCTTACCCTTACCCTTACCCTTACCCTTACCCTTACCCTTACCCTTGCTTTTACCCTTAAGCTTACCCTTACCCTTACCCTTACCCTTACCCTTGCTTTTACCCTTAGGCTTACCCTTACCCTTACCCTTACCCTTACCCTTGCTTTTACCCTTAAGCTTACCCTTACCCTTACCCTTACCCTTACCCTTACCCTTACCCTTACCCTTACCCTTACCCTTACCCTTACCCTTACCCTTACCCTTACCCTTACCCTTACCCTTACCCTTACCCTTACCCTTACCCTTACCCTTACCCTTACCCTTACCCTTACCCTTACCCTTACCCTTACCCTTACCCTTGCTTTTACCCTTAAGCTTACCCTTACCCTTACCCTTACGCTTACCCTTACCCTTACCCTTACCCTTGCTTTTACCCTTAAGCTTACCCTTACCCTTACCCTTACCCTTACCCTCACCCTTACCCTTACCCTTACCCTTGCTTATACCCTTAAGCTTACCCTTACCCTTACCCTTACCCTTACCCTTACCCTTACCCTTACCCTTACCCTTACCCTTACCCTTACCCTTACCCTTACCCTTACCCTTGCTTTTACCCTTAAGCTTACCCTTACCCTTACCCTTACCCTTTCCCTTACCCTTGCTTTTACCCTTAGGCTTACCCTTACCCTTACCCTTACCCTTACCCTTGCTTTTACCCTTAAGCTTAACCTTACCCTTACCCTTACCCTTACTCTTACCCTTACCCTTACCCTTACCCTTGCTTTTACCCTTAGGCTTACCCTTACCTTTACCCTTACCCTTACCCTTACCCTTACCCTTACCCTTACCCTTACCCTTACCCTTACCCTTACCCTTGCTTTTACCCTTAAGCTAACCCTTACCCTTACCCTTACCCTTACCCTTACCCTTAACCTTACCCTTACCCTTTCTTTTACCCTTAAGCTCACCCTTACCCTTACCCTTACCCTTACCCTTACACTTACCCTTACCCTGACCCTTACCCTTGCTTTTACCCTTAAGCTTACCCTTACCCTTACCCTTACCCTTACCCTTACCCTTGCTTTTTCCCTTAAGCTTACCCTTACCCTTACCCTTACCCTTACCCTTACCCTTAAGCTTACCCTTACCCTTACCCTTACCCTTACCCTTACATTTACCCTTACCCTTGCTTTTACCCTTAAGCTTACCCTTACCCTTACCCTTACCCTAACCCTTACCCTTAACCTTACCCTTACCCTTACCCTTACCCTTACCCTTACCCTTGCTTTTACCCTTAGGCTTACCCTTACCTTTACCCTTACCATTACCCTTACCCTTACCCTTACCCTTACCCTTACCCTTACCCTTAAGCTTACCCTTACCCTTACCCTTACCCTTACCCTTACCCTTACCCTTACCCTTACCCTTGCTTTTACCCTTAAGCTTACCCTTACCCTTACCCTTACCCTTACTCTAACCCTTACCCTTAACCTTACCCTTACCCTTACCCTTACCCTTACCCTTACCCTTATCCTTACTCTTACCCTAACCCTTACCCTTGCTTTTACCCTTAAGCTTACCCTTACCCTTACCCTTACCCTTACCCTTACCCTTACCCTTACCCTTGCTTTTACCCTTAAGCTTACCCTTACCCTTACCCTTACCCTTACCCTTACCCTTGCTTTTACCCTTAGGCTTACCCTTACCCTTACCCTTACCCTTACCCTTACCCTTGCTTTTACCCTTAAGCTTACCCTTACCCTTACCCTTACCCTTACCCTTACCCTTACCCTTACCCTTACCCTTACCCTTACCCTTACCCTTACCCTTACCCTTACCCTTACCCTTACCCTTACCCTTACCCTTACCCTTACCCTTACCCTTACCCTTGCTTTTACCCTTAGGCTTAACCTTACCTTTACCCTTACCCTTACCCTTACCCTTACCCTTACCCTTACCCTTACCCTTACCCTTACCCTTACCCTTACCCTTACCCTTACCCTCACCCTTACCCTTACCCTTACCCTTACCCTTGCTTTTACCCTTAAGCTTACCCTTACCCTTACCCTTACCCTTACCCTTACCCTTACCCTTACCCTTGATTTTACCCTTAAGCTTACCCTTACTCTTACCCTCACCCTTACCCTCACCCTTACCCTCACCCTTACCCTTACCCTTACCCTTGCTTATACCCTTAAGCTTACCCTTACCCTTACCCTTACCCTTACCCTTACCCTTACCCTTACCCTTACCCTTACCCTTACCCTTACCCTTACCCTTACCCTTACCCTTACCCTCACCCTTACCCTTGCTTTTACCCTTAAGCTTACCCTCACCTTTACCCTTACCCTTACCCTTACCCTTACCCTTACCCTTACCCTTACCCTTGCTTTTACCCTTAAGCTTACCCTTACCCTTACCCTTACCCTTACCCTAACCCTTACCCTTGCTTTTACCCTTAAGCTTACCCTTACCCTTACCCTTACCCTTACCCTTACCCTTACCCTTACCCTTACCCTTACCCTTGCTTTTACCCTTAAGCTTACCCTTACCCTTACCCTTACCCTTACCCTTACCCTTACCCTTACCCTTACCCTTACCCTTACCCTTACCCTTACCCTTACCCTTACCCTTATCCTTACCCTTGCTTTTACCCTTAAGCTTACCCTTACCCTTACCCTTACCCTTACCCTTACCCTTACCCTTACCCTTACCCTTACCCTTACCCTTACCCTTACCCTTACCCTTACCCTTACCCTTACCCTTGCTTTTACTCTTAGGCTTACCCTTACCTTTACCCTTACCCTTACCCTTACCCTCACCCTCACCCTTACCCTTACCCTTGCTTTTACCCTTAAGCTTACCCTTACCCTTACCCTTACCCTTACCCTTACCCTTGCTTTTACCCTTAAGCTTACCCTTACCCTCACCCTTAACCTTACCCTTACCCTTGCTTTTACCCTTAGGCTTACCCTTACCCTTACCCTTACCCTTACCCTTGCTTTTACCCTTAAGCTTACCCTTACCCTTACCCTTACTCTTACCCTTACCCTTACCCTTACCCTTACCCTTACCCTTACCCTTACCCTTACCCTTACCCTTGCTTTTACCCTTAGGCTTACCCTTACCTTTACCCTTACCCTAACCCTTACCCTTACCCTTACCCTTACCCTTACCCTTGCTTTTACCCTTAAGCTTACCCTTACCCTTACCCTTACCCTTACCCTTACCCTCACCCTTACCCTTACCCTTACCCTTACCCTTACCCTTACCCTTGCTTTTACCCTTAAGCTTACCCTTACCCTTACCCTTACCCTTACCCTTACCCTTACCCTTACCCTTGCTTTTACCCTTAAGCTTACCCTTACCCTTACCCTTACCCTTACCCTTACCCTTACCCTTACCCTTACCCTTACCCTTACCCTTACCCTTACCCTTACCCTTGCTTTTACCCTTAGGCTTACCCTTACCTTTACCCTTACCCTAACCCTTACCCTTACCCTTACCCTTGCTTTTACCCTTAAGCTTACCCTTACCCTTACCCTTACCCTTTAGCTTACCCTTACCCTTACCCTTACCCTTACCCTTACCCTTACCCTTACCCTTACCCTTACCCTTACCCTTACCCTTACCCTTACCCTTGCTTTTACCCTTAAGCTTACCCTTACCCTTACCCTTACCCTTACCCTTACCCTTGCTTTTACCCTTAAGCTTACCCTTACCCTTACCCTTACCCTTAAGCTTACCCTTACCCTTACCCTTACCCTTACCCTTACCCTTACCCTTACCCTTACCCTTACGCTTACCCTTACCCTTACCCTTGCTTTTACCCTTTAGCTTACCCTTACCCTTACCCTTACCCTTACCCTTAAGCTTACCCTTACCCTTACCCTTACCCTTACCCTTACCCTTACCCTTAACCTTACCCTTGCTTTTACCCTTAAGCTTACCCTTACCCTTACCCTTACCCTTACCCTTAAGCTTACCCTTACCCTTACCCTTACCCTTACCCTTACCCTTGCTTTTACCCTTAAGCTTACCCTTACCCTTACCCTTACCCTTAAGCTTACCCTTACCCTTACCCTTACCCTTAACCTTACCCTTACCCTTACCCTTACCCTTACCCTTGCTTTTACCCTTAAGCTTACCCTTACCCTTACCCTTACCCTTACCCTTGCTTTTACCCTTAAGCTTACCCTTACCCTTACCCTTACCCTTACCCTTAAGCTTACCCTTACCCTTACCCTTACCCTTACCCTTACCCTTACCCTTACCCTTACCCTTACCCTTACCCTTACCCTTGCTTTTACCCTTAAGCTTACCCTTACCCTTACCCTTACCCTTACCCTTACCCTTACCCTTACCCTTACCCTTACCCTTACCCTTACCCTTACCCTTACCCTTACCCTTGCTTTTACCCTTAGGCTTACCCTTACCTTTACCCTTACCCTTACCCTTACCCTTACCCTTACCCTTACCCTTACCCTTACCCTTACCCTTGCTTTTACCCTTAAGCTTACCCTTACCCTTACCCTTACCCTTACCCTTACCCTTACCCTTACCCTTGCTTTTACCCTTAAGCTTACCCTTACCCTTACCCTTACCCTTACCCTTACCCTTGCTTTTACCCTTAGGCTTACCCTTACCCTTACCCTTACCCTTACCCTTGCTTTTACCCTTAAGCTTACCCTTACCCTTACCCTTACCCTTACCCTTACCCTTACCCTTACCCTTACCCTTACCCTTACCCTTACCCTTACCCTTACCCTTACCCTTACCCTTACCCTTACCCTTACCCTTACCCTTACCCTTACCCTTACCCTTACCCTTACCCTTACCCTTACCCTTACCCTTACCCTTACCCTTGCTTTTACCCTTAGGCTTACCCTTACCTTTACCCTTACCCTTACCCTTACCCTTACCCTTACCCTTGCTTTTACCCTTAAGCTTACCCTTACCCTTACCCTTACCCTTAACCTTACCCTCACCCTTACCCTTACCCTTACCCTTACCCTTGCTTTTAGCCTTAAGCTTACCCTTACCCTTACCCTTACCCTTACCCTTACCCTTACCCTTACCCTCACCCTTACCCTTACCCTTACCCTTACCCTTACCCTCACCCTTGCTTTTACCCTTAAGCTTACCCTTACCCTTACCCTTACCCTTACCCTTACCCTTGCTTTTACCCTTAAGCTTACCCTTACCCTTACCCTTACCCTTACCCTTACCCTTGCTTTTACCCTTAGGCTTACCCTTACCCTTACCCTTACCCTTACCCTTGCTTTTATCCTTAAGCTTACCCTTACCCTTACCCTTACCCTTACTCTTACCCTTACCCTTACCCTTACCCTTACCCTTGCTTTTACCCTTAGGCTTACCCTTACCTTTACCCTTACCCTTACCCTTACCCTTACCCTTACCCTTACCCTTACCCTTACCCTTACCCTTACCCTTACCCTTACCCTTGCTTTTACCCTTAAGCTTACCCTTACCCTTACCCTTACCCTTACCCTTACCCTTACCCTTACCCTTACCCTTACCCTTACCCTTACCCTTGCTTTTACCCTTAAGCTCACCCTTACCCTTACCCTTACCCTTACCCTTACCCTTACCCTTACTCTTACCCTTACCCTTGCTTTTACCCTTAAGCTTACCCTTACCCTTACCCTTACCCTTACCCTTAAGCTTACCCTTACCCTTACCCTTACCCTTACCCTTACCCTTACCCTTACCCTTGCTTTTACCCTTAAGCTTACCCTTACCCTTACCCTTACCCTTACCCTTACCCTTGCTTTTACCCTTACGCTTACCCTTACCCTTACCCTTACCCTTACCCTTAAGCTTACCCTTACCCTTACTCTTACCCTTACCCTTACCCTTACCCTTACCCTTACCCTTACCCTTACCCTTACCCTTACCCTTACCCTTGCTTTTACCCTTAAGCTTACCCTTACCCTTACCCTTACCCTTACCCTTACCCTTACCCTTACCCTTGCTTTTACCCTTAAGCTTACCCTTACCCTTACCCTTACCCTTACCCTTACCCTTACCCTAACCCTTACCCTTGCTTTTACCCTTAAGCTTACCCTTACCCTTACCCTTACCCTTACCCTTACCCTTACCCTTACCCTTACCCTTACCCTTACCCTTACCCTTACCCTTGCTTTTACCCTTAAGCTTACCCTTACCCTTACCCTTACCCTTACCCTTACCCTTACCCTTACCCTTACCATTACCCTTACCCTTACCCTTATCCTTACCCTTGCTTTTACCCTTAAGCTTACCCTTACCCTTACCCTTACCCTTACCCTTACCCTTACCCTCACCCTCACCCTTACCCTTACCCTTGCTTTTACCCTTAAGCTTACCCTTACAATTACCCTTACCCTTACCCTTACCCTTGCTTTTACCCTTAAGCTTACCCTTACCCTTACCCTTAACCTTACCCTTACCCTTGCTTTTACCCTTAGGCTTACCCTTACCCTTACCCTTACCCTTACCCTTGCTTTTGCCCTTAAGCTTACCCTTACCCTTACCCTTACTCTTACCCTTACCCTTACCCTTACCCTTACCCTTACCCTTACCCTTACCCTTACCCTTACCCTTGCTTTTACCCTTAGGCTTACCCTTACCTTTACCCTTACCCTAACCCTTACCCTTACCCTTACCCTTACCCTTACCCTTGCTTTTACCCTTAAGCTTACCCTTACCCTTACCCTTACCCTTACCCTTACCCTTACCCTTACCCTTACCCTTACCCTTACCCTTGCTTTTACCCTTAAGCTTACCCTTACCCTTACCCTTACCCTTACCCTTACCCTTACCCTTACCCTTGCTTTTACCCTTAAGCTTACCCTTACCCTTACCCTTACCCTTACCCTTACCCTTACCCTTACCCTTACCCTTACCCTTACCCTTACCCTTACCCTTGCTTTTACCCTTAGGCTTACCCTTACCTTTACCCTTACCCTTACCCTTACCCTTACCCTTACCCTTACCCTTGCTTTTACCCTTAAGCTTACCCTTACCCTTACACTTACACTTACCCTTACCCTTACCCTTGCTTTTACCCTTAAGCTTACCCTTACCCTTACCCTTACCCTTACCCTTACCCTTGCTTTTACCCTTAAGCTTACCCTTACCCTAACCCTTACCCTTAAGCTTACCCTTACCCTTACCCTTACCCTTACCCTTACCCTTACCCTTACCCTTACCCTTACCCTTACCCTTACCCTTACCCTTACCCTTACCCTTGCTTTTACCCTTAAGCTTACCCTTACCCTTACCCTTACCCTTACTCTTAAGCTTACCCTTACCCTTACCCTTACCCTTACCCTTACCCTTACCCTTAACCTTACCCTTGCTTTTACCCTTAAGCTTACCCTTACCCTTACCCTTACCCTTACCCTTAAGCTTACCCTTACCCTTACCCTTACCCTTACCCTTACCCTTACCCTTGCTTTTACCCTTAAGCTTACCCTTACCCTTACCCTTACCCTTACCCTTAAGCTTACCCTTACCCTTACCCTTACCCTTACCCTTACCCTTACCCTTACCCTTGCTTTTACCCTTAAGCTTACCCTTACCCTTACCCTTACCCTTACCCTTGCTTTTACCCTTAAGCTTACCCTTACCCTTACCCTTACCCTTACCCTTAAGCTTACCCTTACCCTTACCCTTACCCTTACCCTTACCCTTACCCTTACCCTTACCCTTACCCTTACCCTTACCCTTACCCTTGCTTTTACCCTTAAGCTTACCCTTACCCTTACCCTTACCCTTACCCTTACCCTTACCCTTACCCTTACCCTTACCCTTGCTTTTACCCTTAGGCTTACCCTTACCTTTACCCTTACCCTTACCCTTACCCTTACCCTTACCCTTACCCTTACCCTTGCTTTTACCCTTAAGCTTACCCTTACCCTTACCCTTACCCTTACCCTTACCCTTACCCTTACCCTTACCCTTGCTTTTACCCTTAAGCTTACCCTTACCCTTACCCTTACCCTTACCCTTACCCTTGCTTTTACCCTTAGGCTTACCCTTACCCTTACCCTTACCCTTACCCTTGCTTTTACCCTTAAGCTTACCCTTACCCTTACCCTTACCCTTACCCTTACCCTTACCCTTACCCTTACCCTTACCCTTACCCTTACCCTTACCCTTACCCTTACCCTTACCCTTACCCTTACCCTTACCCTTACCCTTACCCTTACCCTTACCCTTACCCTTACCCTTACCCTTACCCTTACCCTTACCCTTACCCTTACCCTTACCCTTACCCTTGCTTTTACCCTTAGGCTTACCCTTACCTTTACCCTTACCCTTACCCTTACCCTTACCCTTACCCTTGCTTTTACCCTTAAGCTTACCCTTACCCTTACCCTTACCCTTACCCTTACCCTCACCCTTACCCTTACCCTTACCCTTACCCTTGCTTTTACCCTTAAGCTTACCCTTACCCTTACCCTTACCCTTACCCTTACCCTTACCCTTACCCTTACCCTTACCCTTACCCTTACCCTTACCCTTACCCTCACCCTTGCTTTTACCCTTAAGCTTACCCTTACCCTTACCCTTACCCTTACCCTTACCCTTACCCTTGCTTTTACCCTTAAGCTTACCCTTACCCTTACCCTTACCCTTACCCTTACCCTTGCTTTTACCCTTAGGCTTACCCTTACCCTTACCCTTACCCTTACCCTTGCTTTTACCCTTAAGCTTACCCTTACCCTTACCCTTACCCTTACTCTTACCCTTACCCTTACCCTTACCCTTACCCTTGCTTTTACCCTTAGGCTTACCCTTACCTTTACCCTTACCCTTACCCTTACCCTTACCCTTACCCTTACCCTTACCCTTACCCTTACCCTTACCCTTGCTTTTACCCTTAAGCTTACCCTTACCCTTACCCTTACCCTTACCCTTACCCTTACCCTTACCCTTACCCTTACCCTTGCTTTTACCCTTAAGCTCACCCTTACCCTTACCCTTACCCTTACCCTTACCCTTACCCTTACCCTTACCCTTACTCTTACCCTTACCCTTGCTTTTACCCTTAAGCTTACCCTTACCCTTACCCTTACCCTTACCCTTAAGCTTACCCTTACCCTTACCCTTACCCTTACCCTTACCCTTACCCTTACCCTTACCCTTGCTTTTACCCTTAAGCTTACCCTTACCCTTACCCTTACCCTTACCCTTACCCTTGCTTTTACCCTTACGCTTACCCTTACCCTTACCCTTACCCTTACCCTTAAGCTTACCCTTACCCTTACCCTTACCCTTACCCTTACCCTTACCCTTACCCTTACCCTTACCCTTACCCTTACCCTTACCCTTACCCTTACCCTTACCCTTACCCTTACCCTTGCTTTTACCCTTAAGCTTACCCTTACCCTTACCCTTACCCTTACCCTTACCCTTACCCTTACCCTTACCCTTACCCTTGCTTTTACCCTTAGGCTTACCCTTACCTTTACCCTTACCATTACCCTTACCCTTACCCTTACCCTTACTCTTACCCTTGCTTTTACCCTTAAGCTTACCCTTACCCTTACCCTTACCCTTACACTTACCCTTACCCTTACCCTTACCCTTACCCTTACCCTTACCCTTACCCTTACCCTTACCCTTACCCTTACCCTTACCCTTACCCTTACCCTTGCTTTTACCCTTAAGCTTACCCTTACCCTTACCCTTACCCTTACCCTTGCCCTTACCCTTGCTTTTACCCTTAAGCTTACCCTTACCCTTACTCTTACCCCTACCCTTACCCTTACCCTTACCCTTACCCTTACCCTTACCCTTACCCTTACCCTTGCTTTTACCCTTAGGCTTACCCTCACCTTTACCCTTACCCTTACCCTTACCCTTACCCTTACCCTTACCCTTGCTTTTACCCTTAAGCTTACCCTTACCCTTACCCTTACCCTTACCCTTAGCCTTACCCTTACCCTTGCTTTTACCCTTAAGCTTACCCTTACCCTTACCCTTACCCTTACCCTTGCTTTTACCCTTAGGCTTACCCTTACCCTTACCCTTACCCTTACCCTTAAGCTTACCCTTACCCTTACCCTTACCCTTACCCTTACCCTTACCCTTACCCTTACCCTTACCCTTACCCTTACCCTTACCCTTACCCTTACCCTTACCCTTACCCTTACCCTTGCTTTTACCCTTAAGCTTACCCTTACCCTTACCCTTACCCTTACCCTTACCCTTACCCTTACCCTTACCCTTACCCTTACCCTTACCCTTACCCTTACCCTTACCCTTACCCTTACCCTTGCTTTTACCCTTAAGCTTACCCTTACCTTTACCCTTACCCTTACCCTTACCCTTACCCTTACCCTTACCCTTACCCTTACCCTTACCCTTGCTTTTACCCTTAAGCTTACCCTTACCCTTACCCTTACCCTTACCCTTACCCTAACCCTTACCCTTGCTTTTACCCTTAAGCTTACCCTTACCCTTACCCTTACCCTTACCCTTACCCTTACCCTTACCCTTACCCTTACCCTTACCCTTACCCTTACCCTTGCTTTTACCCTTAAGCTTACCCTTACCCTTACCCTTACCCTTACCCTTACCCTTACCCTTACCCTTACCCTTACCCTTACCCTTACCCTTACCCTTACCCTTATCCTTACCCTTGCTTTTACCCTTAAGCTTACCCTTACCCTTACCCTTACCCTTACCCTTACCCTTACCCTTACCCTTACCCTTACCCTTACCCTTACCCTTACCCTTACCCTTACCCTTGCTTTTACTCTTAGGCTTACCCTTACCTTTACCCTTACCCTTACCCTTACCCTCACCCTCACCCTTACCCTTACCCTTGCTTTTACCCTTAAGCCTTACCCTTACCCTTACCCTTACCCTTACCTTACCCTTGCTTTTACCCTTAAGCTTACCCTTACCCTTACCCTTAACCTTACCCTTACCCTTGCTTTTACCCTTAGGCTTACCCTTACCCTTACCCTTACCCTTACCCTTGCTTTTACCCTTAAGCTTACCCTTACCCTTACCCTTACTCTTACCCTTACCCTTACCCTTACCCTTACCCTTACCCTTACCCTTACCCTTACCCTTACCCTTACCCTTACCCTTGCTTTTACCCTTAGGCTTACCCTTACCTTTACCCTTACCCTAACCCTTACCCTTACCCTTACCCTTACCCTTACCCTTACCCTTGCTTTTACCCTTAAGCTTACCCTTACCCTTACCCTTACCTTTACCCTTACCCTTACCCTTACCCTTACCCTTACCCTTACCCTTGCTTTTACCCTTAAGCTTACCCTTACCCTTACCCATACCCTTACCCTTACCCTTACCCTTACCCTTACCCTTGCTTTTACCCTTAAGCTTACCCTTACCCTTACCCTTACCCTTACCCTTACCCTTACCCTTACCCTTACCCTTACCCTTACCCTTACGCTTACCCTTACCCTTGCTTTTACCCTTAGGCTTACCCTTACCTTTACCCTTACCCTTACCCTTACCCTTACCCTTACCCTTGCTTTTACCCTTAAGCTTACCCTTACCCTTACCCTTACCCTTAAGCTTACCCTTACCCTTACCCTTACCCTTACCCTTACCCTTACCCTTACCCTTACCCTTACCCTTACCCTTACCCTTACCCTTACCCTTACCCTTACCCTTACCCTTGCTTTTACCCTTAAGCTTACCCTACCCTTACCCTTACCCTTACCCTTACCCTTGCTTTTACCCTTAAGCTTACCCTTACCCTTACCCTTACCCTTAAGCTTACCCTTACCCTTACCCTTACCCTTACCCTTACCCTTACCCTAACCCTTACCCTTACCCTTACCCTTGCTTTTACCCTTAAGCTTACCCTTACCCTTACCCTTACCCTTACCCTTAAGCTTACCCTTCCCCTTACCCTTACCCTTACCCTTACCCTTACCCTTACCCTTAACCTTACCCTTGCTTTTACCCTTAAGCTTACCCTTACCCTTACCCTTACCCTTACCCTTAAGCTTACCCTTACCCTTACCCTTACCCTTACCCTTACCCTTGCTTTTACCCTTAAGCTTACCCTTACCCTTACCCTTACCCTTACCCTTAAGCTTACCCTTACCCTTACCCTTACCCTTACCCTTACCCTTGCTTTAACCCTTAAGCTTACCCTTACCCTTACCCTTGCCCTTACCCTTGCTTTTACCCTTAAGCTTACCCTTACCCTTACCCTTACCCTTACCCTTAAGCTTACCCTTACCCATACCCTTACCCTTACCCTTACCCTCACACTTACCCTTACCCTTGCTTTTACCCTTAAGCTTACCCTTACCCTTACCCTTACCCTTACCCTTACCCTTACCCTTACCCTTGCTTTTACCCTTAGGCTTACCCTTACCTTTACCCTTACCCTTACCCTTACCCTTACCCTTACCCTTGCTTTTACCCTTAAGCTTACCCTTACCCTTACCCTTACCCTTACCCTTACCCTTGCTTTTACCCTTAAGCTTACCCTTACCCTTACCCTTACCCTTACCCTTACCCTTGCTTTTACCCTTAGGCTTACCCTTACCCTTACCCTTACCCTTACCCTTGCTTTTACCCTTAAGCTTACCCTTACCCTTACCCTTACCCTTACCCTTACCCTTACCCTTACCCTTACCCTTACCCTTACCCTTACCCTTACCCTTACCCTTACCCTTACCCTTACCCTTACCCTTACCCTTACCCTTACCCTTACCCTTACCCTTACCCTTACCCTTACCCTTGCTTTTACCCTTAGGCTTACCCTTACCTTTACCCTTACCCTTACCCTTACCCTTACCCTTACCCTTACCCTTGCTTTTACCCTTAAGCTTACCCTTACCCTTACACTTACCCTTACCCTTACCCTTACCCTTACCCTTACCCTTGCTTTTACCCTTAAGCTTACCCTTACCCTTACCCTTACCCTTACCCTTACCCTTACCCTTACCCTTACCCTTACCCTCACCCTTGCTTTTACCCTTAAGCTTACCCTTACCCTTACCCTTACCCTTACCCTTACCCTTACCCTTACCCTTGCTTTTACCCTTAAGCTTACCCTTACCCTTACCCTTACCCTTACCCTTACCCTTGCTTTTACCCTTAGGCTTACCCTTACCCTTACCCTTACCCTTACCCTTGCTTTTACCCTTAAGCTTACCCTTACCCTTACCCTTACCCTTACTCTTACCCTTACCCTTACCCTTACCCTTACCCTTGCTTTTACCCTTAGGCTTACCCTTACCTTTACCCTTACCCTTACCCTTACCCTTACCCTTACCCTTACCCTTACCCTTACCCTTACCCTTGCTTTTACCCTTAAGCTTACCCTTACCCTTACCCTTACCCTTACCCATACCCTTACCCTTACCCTTACCCTCACCCTTGCTTTTACCCTTAAGCTCACCCTTACCCTTACCCTTACCCTTACCCTTACCCTTACCCTTACTCTTACCTTTACCCTTGCTTTTACCCTAAAGCTTACCCTTACCCTTACCCTTACCCTTACCCTTAAGCTTACCCTTACCCTTACCCTTACCCTTACCCTTACCCTTACCCTTACCCTTGCTTTTACCCTTAAGCTTACCCTTACCCTTACCCTTACCCTTACCCTTACCCTTGCTTTTACCCTTACGCTTACCCTTACCCTTACCCTTACCCTTACCCTTGAGCTTACCCTTACCCTTACCCTTACCCTTACCCTTACCCTTACCCTTACCCTTGCTTTTACCCTTAAGCTTACCCTTACCCTTACCCTTACCCTTACCCTTACCCTTACCCTTACCCTTACCCTTACCCTTACCCTTACCCTTACCCTTGCTTTTACCCTTAGGCTTACCCTTACCTTTAACCTTACCATTACCCTTACCCTTACCCTTACCCTTACCCTTACCCTTACCCTTGCTTTTACCCTTAAGCTTACCCTTACCCTTACCCTTACCCTTACCCTTACCCTTACCCTTACCCTTACCCTTACCCTTACCCTTACCCTTACCCTTACCCTTACCCTTACCCTTACCCTTACCCTTACCCTTACCCTTACCCTTACCCTTACCCTTGCTTTTACCCTTAAGCTTACCCTTACCCTTACCCTTCCCTTACCCTTACCCTTACCCTTACCCTTGCTTTTACACTTAAGCTTACCCTTACCCTTACTCTTACCCCTACCCTTACCCTTACCCTTACCCTTACCCTTACCCTTACCCTTACCCTTACCCTTACCCTTACCCTTACCCTTGCTTTTACCCTTAGGCTTACCCTCACCTTTACCCTTACCCTTACCCTTACCCTTACCCTTACCCTTACCCTTGCTTTTACCCTTAAGCTTACCCTTACCCTTACCCTTACCCTTACCCTTAGCCTTACCCTTACCCTTGCTTTTACCCTTAAGCTTACCCTTACCCTTACCCTTACCCTTACCCTTGCTTTTACCCTTAGGCTTACCCTTACCCTTACCCTTACCCTTACCCTTAAGCTTACCCTTACCCTTACCCTTACCCTTACCCTTACCCTTACCCTTACCCTTACCCTTACCCTTACCCTTACCCTTACCCTTGCTTTTACCCTTAAGCTTACCCTTACCCTCACCCTTACCCTTACCCTTACCCTTACCCTTACCCTTACCCTTACCCTTACCCTTACCCTTACCCTTACCCTTACCCTTACCCTTACTTAGGGTAAGGGTAAGGGTAAGCTTAAGGGTAAAAGCAAGGTAAGGGAAAGGGTAAGGGTAAGGGTAAGGGTAAGGGTAAGGGTAAGGGTAAGCTTATGGGTAAGGGTAAGGGTAAGGGTAAGGGTAAGCTTAAGGGTAAAAGCAAGGGTAAGGGTAAGGGTAAGGGTAAGGGTAAGGGTAAGCTTAAGGGTAAGGGTAAGGGTAAAGGTAAGGGTAAGCTTAAGGGTAAAAGCAAGGGTAAGGTTAAGGGTAAGGGTAAGGGTAAGGGTAAGGGTAAGCTTAAGGGTAAGGGTAAGGGTAAGGGTAAGGGTAAGCTTAAGGGTAAAAGCAAGGGTAAGGGTAAGGGTAAGGGTAAGGGTAAGGGTAAGGGTAAGGGTAAGGGTAAGGGTAAGGGTAAGGGTAAGGGTAAGGGTAAGGGTAAGCTTAAGGGTAAGGGTAAGGGTAAGGGTAAGCTTAAGGGTAAAATCAAGGGTAAGGGTAAGGGTAAGGGTAAGCTTAAGGGTAAAAGCAAGGGTAAGGGTAAGGGTAAGGGTAAGGGTAAGGGTAAGGGTAAGGGTAAGGGTAAGGGTTAGGGTAAGGGTAAGGGTAAGCTTAAGGGTAAAAGCAAGGGTAAGGGTAAGGGTAAGGGTAAGGGTAAGGGTTAGGGTAAGGGTAAGGGTAAGGGTAAGCTTAAGGGTAAAAGCAAGGGTAAGGGTAAGGGTAAGGGTAAGGGTAAGGGTAAGGGTAAGGGTAAGGGTAAGGGTTAGGGTAAGGGTAAGGGTAAGCTTAAGGGTAAAAGCAAGGGTAAGGGTAAGGGTAAGGGTAAGGGTAAGGGTTAGGGTAAGGGTAAAGGTAAGGGTAAGCCTAAGGGTAAAAGCAAGGGTAAGGGTAAGGGTAAGGGTAAGGGTAAGGGTAAGGGTAAGGGTAAGGGTAAGGGTAAGAGTAAGGGTAAGGGTAAGGGTAAGCTTAAGGGTAAGCTTAAGGGTAAAAGCAAGGGTAAGGGTAAGGGTAAGGGTAAGGGTAAGCCTAAGGGTAAAAGCAAGGGTAAGGGTAAGGTTAAGGGTAAGGGTAAGGGTAAGCTTAAGGGTTAAAGCAAGGGTAAGGGTAAGGGTAAGGGTAAGGGTAAGGGTAAGCTTAAGGGTAAAAGCAAGGGTAAGGGTAAGGGTGAGGGTAAGGGTAAGGGTAAGGGTAAGGGTAAGGGTAAAGGTAAGGGTAAGCCAAAGAGTAAAAGCAAGGGTAAGGGTAAGGGTAAGGGTAAGGGTAAGGGTAAGGGTAAGGGTAAGGGTAAGGGTAAGGGTAAGGGTAAGCTTAAGGGTAAAAGCAAGGGTAAGGATAAGGGTAAGGGTAAGGGTAAGGGTAAGGGTAAGGGTAAGGGTAAGGGTAAGCTTAAGGGTAAAAGCAAGTGTAAGGGTAAGGGTAAGGGTAAGGGTAAGGGTAAGGGTAAGGGTAAGGGTAAGGGTAAGGGTAAGGGTAAGCTTAAGGGTAAAAGCAAGGGTAAGGGTTAGGGTAAGGGTGAGGGTAAGGGTAAGGGTAAGGGTAAGCTTAGGGGTAAAAGCAAGGGTAAGGGTAAGGGTAAGGGTAAGGGTAAGGGTAAGGGAAAGGGTAAGGGTAAGGGTAAAGGTAAGAGTAAGCCTAAGGGTAAAAGCAAGGGTAAGGGTAAGGGTAAGGGTAAGGGTAAGGGTAAGGGTAAGGGTAAGGGTAAGGGTAAGGGTAAGGGTAAGGGTAAGGGTAAGGGTAAGGGTAAGCTTAAGGGTATAAGCAAGGGTAAGGGTAAGGGTAAGGGTGAGGGTAAAGGTAAGGGTAAGGGTAAGGGTAAGCTTAAGGGTAAAAGCAAGGGTAAGGGTAAGGGTAAGGGTAAGGGTAAGGGTAAGGGTAAGCTTAAGGGTAAAAGCAAGGGTAAGGGTAAGGGTAAGGGTAAGGGTAAGGGTAAGGGTAAGGGTAATGGTAAGGGTAAGGGTAAGGGTAAAGGTAAGGTTAAGCCTAAGGGTAAAAGCAAGGGTAAGGGTAAGGGTAAGGGTAAGGGTAAGGGTAAGGGTAAGGGTAAGGGTAAGGGTAAGGGTAAGGGTAAGGGTAAGGGTAAGGGTAAATGTAAGCTTAAGGGTAAAAGCAAGGGAAAGGGTAAGGGTAAGGGTAAGGGTAAGCCTAAGGGTAAAAGCAAGGGTAAGGGTAAGGGTAAGGGTAAGGGTAAGGTTAAGCTTAAGGGTAAAAGCAAGGGTAAGGGTAAGGGTAAGGGTAAGGGTAAGGGTAAGGGTAAGGGTAAGGGTAAGGGTAAGCTTAAGGGTAAAAGCAAGGGTAAGGGTAAGGGTAAGGGTAAGGGTAAGGGTAAGGGTAAGGGTAAGGGTAAGGGTAAGGGTAAGGGTAAGGGTAAGGGTAAGGGTAAAGGTTAGGGTAAGCCTAAGGGTCAAAGCAAGGGTAAGGGTAAGGGTAAGGGTAAGGGTAAGGGTAAGGGTAAGGGTAAGGTTAAGGGTAAGGGTAAGCTTAAGGGTAAAAGCAAGGGTAAGGGTAAGGGTAAGGGTAAGGGTAAGGGTAAGGGTAAGGGTGAGGGTAAGTGTAAGGGTAAGCTTAAGGGTAAGGGTAAGGGTAAGGGTAAGGGTAAGCCTAAGGGTAAAAGCAAGGGTAAGTGTAAGGGTAAGGGTAAGGGTAAGGGTAAGCTTACCCTTACCCTTACCCTTACCCTTACCCTTACCCTTGCTTTTACCCTTAAGCTTACCCTTACCCTTACCCTTACCCTTACCCTTACCCTTACCCTTACCCTTACCCTTATCCTTACCCTTGCTTTTACCCTTAAGCTCACCCTTACCCTTACCCTTACCCTTACCCTTACCCCTACCCTTACCCTTACCCTTACCCTTACCCTTACCCTTACCCTTACCCTTACCCTTGCTTTTACTCTTAGGCTTACCCTTACCTTTACCCTTACCCTTACCCTCACCCTTACCCTCACCCTTACCCTTACCCTTGCTTTTACCCTTAAGCTTACCCTTACCCTTACCCTTACCCTTACCCTTACCCTTACCCTTGCTTTTACCCTTAGCTTACCCTTACCCTTACCCTTAACCTTACCCTTACCCTTGCTTTTACCCTTAGGCTTACCCTTACCCTTACCCTTACCCTTACCCTTGCTTTTACCCTTAAGCTTACCCTTACCCTTACCCTTACTCTTACCCTTACCCTTACCCTTACCCTTACCCTTACCCTTACCCTTACCCTTACCCTTACCCTTACCCTTACCCTTGCTTTTACCCTTAGGCTTACCCTTACCTTTACCCTCACCCTAACCCTTACCCTTACCCTTACCCTTACCCTCACCCTTGCTTTTACCCTTAAGCTTACCCTTACCCTTACCCTTACCCTTACCCTTACCCTTACCCTTACCCTTACCCTTACCCTTACCCTTACCCTTACCCTTGCTTTTACCCTTAAGCTTACCCTTACCCTTACCCTTACCCTTACCCTTACCCTTACCCTTACCCTTACCCTTACCCTTACCCTTGCTTTTACCCTTAAGCTTACCCTTACCCTTACCCTTACCCTTACCCTTACCCTTACCCTTACCCTTACCCTTACCCTTACCCTTGCTTTTACCCTTAGGCTTACCCTTACCTTTACCCTTACCCTTACCCTCACCCTTACCCTTACCCTTGCTTTTACCCTTAAGCTTACCCTTACCCTTACCCTTACCCTTAAGCTTACCCTTACCCTTACCCTTACCCTTACCCTTACCCTTACCCTTACCCTTACCCTTACCCTTACCCTTACCCTTACCCTTGCTTTTACCCTTAAGCTTACCCTTACCCTTACCCTTACCCTTACCCTTACCCTTGCTTTTACCCTTAAGCTTACCCTTACCCTTACCCTTACCCTTAAGCTTACCCTTACCCTTACCCTTATCCTTACCCTTACCCTTACCCTTACCCTTACCCTTACCCTTACCCTTACCCTTACCCTTGCTTTTACCCTTAAGCTTACCCTTACCCTTACCCTTACCCTTACCCTTAAGCTTACCCTTACCCTTACCCTTACCCTTACCCTTAACCTTACCCTTGCTTTTACCCTTAAGCTTACCCTTACCCTTACCCTTACCCTTACCCTTAAGCTTACCCTTACCCTTGCCCTTACCCTTACCCTTACCCTTGCTTTTACCCTTAAGCTTACCCTTACCCTTACCCTTACCCTTACCCTTAAGCTTACCCTTACCCTTACCCTTACCCTTACCCTTACCCTTACCCTTACCCTTACCCTTGCTTTTACCCTTAAGCTTACCCTTACCCTTACCCTAAGTAAGGGTAAGGGTAAGGGTAAGGGTAAGGGTAAGGGTAAGGGTAAGGGTAAGGGTAAGGGTAAGGGTAAGGGTAAGGGTAAGGGTAAGGGTAAGGGTAAGGGTAAGGGTAAGGGTAAGCTTAAGGGTAAGGGTAAGGGTAAGGGTAAGGGTAAGCCTAAGGGTAAAAGCAAGGGTAAGGGTAAGGGTAAGGGTAAGGGTAAGGGTAAGCTTAAGGGTAAAAGCAAGGGTAAGGGTAAGGCTAAGGGTAAGGGTAAGGGTAAGGGTAAGGGTAAGCTTAAGGGTAAAAGCAAAGGTAAGGGTAAGGGTAAGGGTAAGGGTAAGGGTAAGGGTAAGGGTAAAGGTGAGGGTAAGCCTAAGGGTAAAAGCAAGGGTAAGGGTAAGGGTAAGGGTAAGGGTAAGGGTAAGGGTAAGGGTAGGGGTAAGAGTAAGGGTAAGGGTAAGCTTAAGGGTAAAAGCAAGGGTAAGGGTAAGGGTAAGGGTAAGGGTAAGCTTAAGGGTAAAAGCAAGGGTAAGGGTAAGGGTAAGGGTAAGGGTAAGGGTAAGGGTAAGGGTAAGGGTAAGGGTAAGGGTAAGGGCAAGGGTAAGGGTAAGGGTAAGGGTAAGGGTAAGGGTAAGGGTAAGGGTAAGGGTAAGGGTAAGGGTAAGGGTAAGGGTAAGGGTAAGGGTAAGGGTAAGGGTAAGGGTAAGGGTAAGGGTAAGGGTAAGGGTAAGGGTAAGGGTAAGCTTAAGGGTAAAAGCAAGGGTAAGGGTAAGGGTAAGGGTAAGGGTAAGCCTAAGGGTAAAAGCAAGGGTAAGGGTAAGGGTAAGGGTAAGGGTAAGCTTAAGGGTAAAAGCAAGGGTAAGGGTAAGGGTAAGGGTAAGGGTAAGGGTAAGGGTAAGGGTAAGGGTAAGGGTAAGGGTAAGGGTAAGGGTAAGCTTAAGGGTAAAAGCAAGGGTAAGGGTAAGGGTAAGGATAAGGGTAAGGGTAAGGGTAAGGGTAAAGGTAAGGGTAAGCCTAAGGGTAAAAGCAAGGGTAAGGGTAAGGGTAAGGGTAAGGGTAAGGGTAAGCTTAAGGGTAAAAGCAAGGGTAAGGGTAAGGGTAAGGGTAAGTGTAAGGGAAAGGGTAAGGGTAAGGGTAAGGGTAAAGGTAAGGGTAAGCCTAAGGGTAAAAGCAAGGGTAAGGGTAAGGGTAAGGGTAAGGGTAAGAGTAAGGGTAAGGGTAAGGGTAAGGGTAAGCTTAAGGGTAAAAGCAAGGGTAAGGGTAAGGGTAAGGGTAAGGGTAAGCCTAAGGGTAAAAGCAAGGGTAAGGGTAAGGGTAAGGGTAAGGGTTAGGGTAAGGGTAAGCTTAAGGGTAAAAGCAAGGGTGAGGGTAAGGGTAAGGGTAAGGGTAAGGGTAAGGGTAAGGGTAAGGGTAAGGGTAAGGGTAAGCTTAAGGGTAAAAGCAAGGGTAAGGGTAAGGGTAAGGGTAAGGGTAAGGGTAAGGGTAAGCTTAAGGGTAAAAGCAAGGGTAAGGGTAAGGGTGAGGGTAAGGGTAAGGGTAAAGGTAAGGGTAAGCCTAAGGGTAAAAGCAAGGGTAAGGGTAAGGGTAAGGGTAAGGGTAAGGGTAAGGGTAAGGGTAAGGGTAAGGGTAAGGGTAAGGGTAAGGGTAAGGGTAAGGGTAAGGGTAAGGGTAAGGGTAAGGGTAAGGGTAAGGGTAAGGGTAAGGGTAAGGGTAAGGGTAAGGGTAAGGGTAAGGTTAAGGGTAAGGGTAAGCTTAAGGGTAAAAGCAAGGGTAAGGGTAAGGGTAAGGGTAAGGGTAAGCCTAAGGGTAAAAGCAAGGGTAAGGGTAAGGGTAAGGGTAAGGGTAAGGGTAAGCTTAAGGGTAAAAGCAAGGGTAAGGGTAAGGGTAAGGGTAAGGGTAAGGGTAAGGGTAAGGGTAAGCTTAAGGGTAAAAGCAAGGGTAAGGGTAAGGGTAAGGGTAAGGGTAAGGGTAAAGGTAAGGGTAAGCTTAAGGGTAAAAGCAAGGGTAAGGGTAAGGGTAAGGGTAAGGGTAAGGGTAAGGGTAAGGGTAAGGGTAAGGGTAAGGGTAAGCTTAAGGGTAAGGGTAAGGGTAAGGGTAAGGGTAAGGGTAAGCTTAAGGGTAAAAGCAAGGTTAAGGGTAAGGGTAAGGGTAAGGGTAAGGGTAAGGGTAAGGGTAAGCTTAAGGGTAAAAGCAAGGGTAAGGGTAAGGGTAAGGGTAAGGGTAAGGGTAAGGGTAAGGGTAAGGGTAAGGGTAAGGGTAAGGGTAAGGGTAAGGGTAAGTGTAAGGGTAAGGGTAAGCTTAAGGGTAAGGGTAAGGGTAAGGGTAAGGGTAAGGGTAAGCTTAAGGGTAAAAGCAAGGTTAAGGGTAAGGGTAAGGGTAAGGGTAAGGGTAAGGGTAAGGGTAAGGGTAAGGGTAAGGGTAAGCTTAAGGGTAAGGGTAAGGGTGAGGGTAAGGGTAAGCTTAAGGGTAAAAGCAAGGGTAAGGGTAAGGGTAAGGGTAAGGGTAAGGGTAAGCTTAAGGGTAAGGGCAAGGGTAAGCTTAAGGGTAAAAGCAAGGGTAAGGTTAAGGGTAAGGGTAAGGGTAAGGGTAAGGGTAAGGGTAAGCTTAAGGGTAAGGGTAAGGGTAAGGGTAAGGGTAAGCTTAAGGGTAAAAGCAAGGGTAAGGGTAAGGTTAAGGGTAAGGGTAAGGGTAAGGGTAAGGGTAAGGGTAAGGGTAAGGGTAAGGGTAAGGGTAAGGGTAAGGGTAAGGGTAAGCTTAAGGGTAAGGGTAAGGGTAAGGGTAAGCTTAAGGGTAAAAGCAAGGGTAAGGGTAAGGGTAAGGGTAAGGGTAAGGGTAAGCTTAAGGGTGAAAGCAAGGGTAAGGGTAAGGGTAAGGGTAAGGGTAAGGGTAAGGGTAAGGTTAAGGGTAAGGTTAAGGGTAAGGGTAAGCTTAAGGGTAAGGGTAAGGGTAAGGGTAAGCTTAAGGGTAAAAGCAAGGGTAAGGGTAAGGGTAAGGGTAAGGGTGAGGGTAATGGTAAGGGTAAGCCTAAGGGTAAAAGCAAGGGTAAGGGTAAGGGTAAGGGTAAGGGTAAGGGTAAGGGTAAGGGTAAGGGTAAGGGTAAGGGTAAGGGTAAGGGTAAGGGTAAGCTTAAGGGTAAAAGCAAGGGTAAGGGTAAGGGTAAGGGTAAGGGTAAGGGTAAGGGTAAGGGTAAGGGTAAGGGTAAGGGTAAGGGTAAGCTTAAGGGTAAAAGCAAGGGTAAGGGTAAGGGTAAGGGTAAGGGTAAGGGTAAGGGTAAGGGTAAGGGTAAGGGTAAGGGTAAGGGTAAGGGTAAGCTTAAGGGTAAAAGCAAGGGTAAGGGTAAGGGTAAGGGTAAGGGTAAGGGTTAGGGTAAGGGTAAAGGTAAGGGTAAGCCTAAGGGTAAAAGCAAGGGCAAGGGTAAGGGTAAGGGTAAGGGTAAGGGTAAGGGTAAGGGTAAGGGTAAGGGTAAGGGTAAGAGTAAGGGTAAGGGTTAGGGTAAGCTTAAGGGTAAAAGCAAGGGTAAGGGTAAGGGTAAGGGTAAGGGTAAGCCTAAGGGTAAAAGCAAGGGTAAGGGTAAGGTTAAGGGTAAGGGTAAGGGTAAGCTTAAGGGTAAAAGCAAGGGTAAGGGTAAGGGTAAGGGTAAGGGTAAGGGTAAGCTTAAGGGTAAAAGCAAGGGTAAGGGTAAGGGTGAGGGTAAGGGTAATTGTAAGGGTAAGGGTAAAGGTAAGGGTAAGCCTAAGAGTAAAAGCAAGGGTAAGGGTAAGGGTAAGGGTAAGGGTAAGGGTAAGGGTAAGGGTAAGCTTAAGGGTAAAAGCAAGGGTAAGGATAAGGGTAAGGCTAAGGGTAAGGGTAAGGGTAAGGGTAAGCTTAAGGGTGAAAGCAAGGGTAAGGGTAAGGGTAAGGGTAAGGGTAAGGGTAAGGGTAAGGGTAAGGGTAAGGGTAAGGGTAAGGGTAAGGGTAAGCTTAAGGGTAAAAGCAAGGTTAAGGGTTAGGGTAAGGATAAGGGTAAGGGTAAGGGTAAGGGTAAGCTTAAGGGTAATAGCAAGGGTAAGGGTAAGGGTAAGGGTAAGGGTAAGGGTAAGGGTAAAGGTAAGGGTAAGCCTAAGGGTAAAAGCAAGGGTAAGGGTAAGGGTAAGGGTAAGGGTAAGGGTAAGGGTAAGGGTAAGGGTAAGGGTAAGGGTAAGGGTAAGGGTAAGGGTAAGGGTAAGGGTAAGGGTAAGGGTAAGGGTAAGCTTAAGGGTATATGCAAGTTTAAGGGTAAGGGTAAGGGTGAGGGTAAGGGTAAGGGTAAGGGTAAGGGTAAGCTTAAGGGTAAAAGCAAGGGTAAGGGTAAGGGTAAGGGTAAGGGTAAGGGTAAGGGTAAGGGTAAGGGTAAGCTTAAGGGTAAAAGCAAGGGTAAAGGTAAGGGTAAGGGTAAGGGTAAGGGTAAGGGTAAGGGTAAGGGTAGGGGTAAGGGTAAAGATAAGGTTAAGCCTAAGGGTAAAAGCAAGGGTAAGGGTAAGGGTAAGGGTAAGTGTAAGGGTAAGGGTAAGGGTAAGGGTAAGGGTAAGGGTAAGCTTAAGGGTAAAAGCAAGGGTAAGGGTAAGGGTAAGGGTAAGGGTAAGCCTAAGGGTAAAAGCAAGGGTAAGAGTAAGGGTAAGGGTAAGGGTAAGCTTAAGGGTAAAAGCAAGGGTAAGGGTAAGGGTAAGGGTAAGGGTAAGGGTAAGGGTAAGGGTAAGGGTAAGGGTAAGCTTAAGGGTAAAAGCAAGGGTAAGGGTAAGGGTAAGGGTAAGGGTAAGGGTAAGGGTAAGGGTAAGGGTAAGGGTAAGGGTAAAGGTAAGGGTAAGCCTAAGGGTCAAAGCAAGGGTAAGGGTAAGGGTAAGGGTAAGGGTAAGGGTAAGGGTAAGGGTAAGGGTAAGGGTAAGGGTAAGCTTAAGGGTAAAAGCAAGGGTAAGGGTAAGGGTAAGGGTAAGGGTAAGGGTAAGGGTAAGGGTAAGGGTAAGGTTAAGCTTAAGGGTAAGGGTAAGGGTAAGGGTAAGGGTAAGCCTAAGGGTAAAAGCAAGGGTAAGTGTAAGGGTAAGGGTAAGGGTAAGGGTAAGCTTAAGGGTAAAAGCAAGGGTAAGGGTAAGGGTAAGGGTAAGGGTAAGCTTAAGGGTAAAAGCAAGGGTAAGGGTAAGGGTAAGGGTAAGGGTAAGGGTAAGGGTAAGGCTAAAGGTAAGGGTAAGCCTAAGGGTAAAAGCAAGGGTAAGGGTAAGGGTAAGAGTAAGGGTAAGGGTAAGGGTAAGGGTAAGGGTAAGGGTAAGGGTAAGGGTAAGGGTAAAGGTAAGGGTAAGGGTAAGCTTAAGGGTAAAAGCAAGGGTAAGGGTAAGGGTAAGGGTAAGGGTAAGGGTAAGGGTAAGAGTAAGGGTAAGGGTAAGGGTAAGCTTAAGGGGAAAAGCAAGGGTAAGGGTAAGGGTAAGGGTAAGGGTAAGGGTAAGGGTAAGGGTAAGGGTAAGGGTAAGGGTAAGGGTAAGGGTAAGGGTAAGGGTAAGCTTAAGGGTAAAAGCAATGGTAAGGGTAAGGGTAAGGGTAAGGGTAAGGGTAAGGGTAAGGGTAAGGGTAAGGGTAAGGGTAAGGGTAAGCTTAAGGGTAAAAGCAAGGGTAAGGGTAAGGGTAAGGGTAAGGGTAAGGGTAGGGGTAATGGTAAGGGTAAAGGTAAGGGTAAGCCTAAGGGTAAAAGCAAGGGTAAGGGTAAGGGTAAGGGTAAGGTTAAGGGTAAGGGTTAGGGTAAGGGTAAGGGTAAGGGTAAGGGTAAGCTTAAGGGTAAAAGCAAGGGTAAGGGTAAGGGTAAGGGAAAGGGTAAGGGTAAGCTTAAGGGTAAAAGCAAGGGTAAGGGTAAGGGTAAGGGTAAGGGTAAGGGTAAGGGTTAGGGTAAGGGTAAGCTTAAGGGTAAGGGTAAGGGTTAGGGTAAGGGTAAGCTTAAGGGTAAGGGTAAGGGTAAGTGTAAGGGTAAGGGTAAGGGTAAGGGTAAGGGTGAGCTTAAGGGTAAAAGCAAGGGTAAGGGTAAGGTTAAGGGTAAGGGTAAGGGTAAGGGTAAGGGTAAGGGTTAGCTTAAGGGTAAAAGCAAGGGTAAGGGTAAGGGTAAGGGTAAGGGTAAGGGTAAGGGTAAGGGTAAGGGTAAAGGTAAGGGTAAGCCTAAGGGTAAAAGCAAGGGTAAGGGTAAGGGTAAGGGTAAGGGTAAGGGTAAGAGTAAGGGTAAGGGTAAGGGTAAGGGTAAGCTTAAGGGTAAAAGCAAGGGTAAGGGTAAGGGTAAGGGTAAGGGTAATCCTAAGGGTAAAAGCAAGGGTAAGGGTAAGGGTAAGCTTAAGGGTAAAAGCAAGGGTAAGGGTAAGGGTAAGGGTAAGGGTAAGGGTAAGGGTACACTTAAGGGTAAAAGCAAGGGTGGGGGTAAGGGTAAGGGTAAGGGTAAGGGTAAGGGTAAGGGTAAGTAAGCTTAAGGGTAAAAGCAAGGGTAAGGGTAAGGGTAAGGGTAAGGGTAAGGGTAAGGGTAAGGGTAAGGGTAAGGGTAAGGGTAAGGGTAAGGGTAAGCTTAAGGGTAAAAGCAAGGGTAAGGGTAAGGGTAAGGGTAAGGGTAAGGGTAAAGGTAAGGGTAAGCCTAAGGGTAAAAGCAAGGGTAAGGGTAAGGGTAAGGGTAAGGGTAAGGGTTAGGGTAAGGGTAAGGGTAAGGGTAAGGGTAAGGGTAAGGGTAAGGGTAAGGGTAAGGGTAAGGGTAAGGGTAAGGGTAAGGGTAAGGGTAAGCTTAAGGGTAAAAGCAAGGGTAAGGGTAAGGGAAAGGGTAAGGGTAAGCCTAAGGGTAAAAGCAAGGGTAAGGGTAAGGGTAAGGGTAAGCTTAAGGGTAAAAGCAAGAGTAAGGGTAAGGGTAAGGGTGCGGGTAAGGGTAAGGGTAAGCTTAAGGGTAAAAGCAAGGGTAAGGGTAAAGGTAAGGGTAAGGGTAAGGGTAAGGGTAAGGGTAAGGGTAAGGGTAAGGGTAAGGGTAAGGGTATGGGTAAAGGTAAGGGTAAGCCTAAGGGTAAAAGCAAGGGTAAGGGTAAGGGTAAGGGTAAGGGTAAGGGTAAGGGTATGGTGAAGGGTAAGGGTGAGGGTAAGCTTAAGGGTAAAAGCAAGGGTAAGGGTAAGGGTAAGGGTAAGGGTAAGGGTAAGGGTAAGGGTAAGGGTAAGGGTAAGGGTAAGGGTAAGGGTAAGGGTAAGGGTAAGCTTAAGGGTAAGGGTAAGGGTAAGGGTAAGCTTAAGGGTAAAAGCAAGGGTAAGGGTAAGGGTAAGGGTAAGGGTAAGCTTAAGGGTAAAAGCAAGGGTAAGGGTAAGGGTAAGGGTAAGGGTAAGGGTAAGGGTAAGGGTAAGGGTAAGGGTAAGGGTAAGGGTAAGGGTAAGGGTAAGGGTAAGGGTAAGGGTAAGGGTAAGGGTAAGGGTAAGCTTAAGGGTAAGGGTAAGGGTAAGGGTAAGGGTAAGCTTAAGGGTAAAAGCAAGGGTAAGGGTAAGGGTAAGGGTAAGGGTAAGGGTAAGCTTAAGGGTAAGGGTAAGGGTAAGGGTAAGGGTAAGGGTAAGCTTAAGGGTAAAAGCAAGGGTAAGGGTGGGGGTGAGGGTAAGGGTAAGGGTAAGGGTAAGGGTAAGGGTAAGGGTAAGGGTAAGCTTAAGGGTAAGGGTAAGGGTAAGGGTAAGGGTAAGCTTAAGGGTAAAAGCAAGGGTAAGGGTAAGGGTAAGGGTAAGGGTAAGGGTAAGGGTAAGGGTAAGGGTAAGGGTAAGGGTAAGGGTAAGGGTAAGGGTAAGGGTAAGGGTAAGGGTAAGGGTAAGGGAAAGCTTAAGGGTAAGGGTAAGGGTAAGGGTAAGCTTAAGGGTAAAAGCAAGGGTAAGGTTAAGGGTAAGGTTAAGGGTAAGGGTAAGGGTAAGGGTAAGCTTAAGGGTAAAAGCAAGGGTAAGGGTAAGGGTAAGGGTAAGGGTAAGGGTAAGGGTAAGGGTAAGGGTAAGGGTAAGGGTAAGGGTAAGATTAAGGGTAAGGGTAAGGGTAAGGGTAAGGGTAAGCTTAAGGGTAAAAGCAAGGGTAAGGGTAAGGGTAAGGGTAAGGGTAAGGGTAAAGGTAAGGGTAAGCCTAAGGGTAAAAGCAAGGATAAGGGTAAGGGTAAGGGTAAGGGTAAGGGTAAGGGTAAGGGTAAGGGTAAGGGTAAGCTTAAGGGTAAAAGCAAGGGTAAGGGTAAGGGTAAGGGTAAGGGTAAGGGTAAGGGTAAGGGTAAGGGTAAGGGTAAGGGTAAGGGTAAGGGTAAGGGTAAGCTTAAGGGTAAAAGCAAGGGTAAGGGTAAGGGTAAGGGTAAGGGTAAGGGTAATGGTAAGCTTAAGGGTAAAAGCAAGGGTAAGGGTAAGGGTAAGGGTAAGGGTAAGGGTTAGGGTAAGGGTAAAGGTAAGGGTAAGCCTAAGGGTAAAAGCAAGGGTAAGGGTAAGGGTAAGGGTAAGGGTAAGGGTAAGGGTAAGGGTAAGGGTAAGGGTAAGGGTAAGGGTAAGGGTAAGGGTAAGAGTAAGGGTAAGGGTAAGGGTAAGCTTAAGGGTAAAAGCAAGGGTAAGGGTAAGGGTAAGGGTAAGGGTAAGCCTAAGGGTAAAAGCAAGGGTAAGGGTTAGGGTAAGGGTAAGGGTAAGGGTAAGCTTAAGGGTAAAAGCAAGGGTAAGGGTAAGGGTAAGGGTAAGGGTAAGGGTAAGGGTAAGCTTAAGGGTAAAACAAGGGTAAGGGTAAGGGTAAGGGTAAGGGTAAGGGTAAGGGTAAGGGTAAAGGTAAGGGTAAGCCTAAGGGTAAAAGCAAGGGTAAGGGTAAGGGTAAGGGTAAGGGTAAGGGTAAGGGTAAGGGTAAGGGTAAGCTTAAGGGTAAAAGCAAGGGTAAGGGTAAGGGTAAGGGTAAGGGTAAGGGTAAGGGTAAGGGTAAGGGTAAGGGTAAGCTTAAGGGTAAAAGCAAGGGTAAGGGTAAGGGTAAGGGTAAGGGTAAGGGTAAGGGTAAGGGTAAAGGTAAGGGTAAGGGTAAGGGTAAGGCTAAGGGTAAGGGTAAGGGTAAGCTTAAGGGTAAAAGCAAGGGTAAGGGTTAGGGTAAGGGTAAGGGTAAAGGTAAGGGTAAGGGTAAGCTTAAGGGTAAAAGCAAGGGTAAGGGTAAGGGTAAAGGTAAGGGTAAGGGTAAGGGTAAGGGTAAGGGTAAGGGTAAGGGTAAGCTTAAGGGTAAAAGCAAGGGTAAGGGTAAGGGTAAGGGTAAGGGTAAGGGTAAGGGTGAGGGTAAGCTTAAGGGTAAAAGCAAGGGTAAGGGTAAGTGTAAGGGTAAGGGTAAGGGTTAGGGTAAGGGTAAAGGTAAGGGTAAGCCTAAGGGTAAAAGCAAGGGTAAGGGTAAGGGTAAGGGTAAGGGTAAGGGTAAGGGTAAGGGTAAGGGTAAGGGTAAGGGTAAGAGTAAGGGTAAGGGTAAGCTTAAGGGTAAAAGCAAGGGTAAGGGTAAGGGTAAGGGTAAGGGTAAGGGTAAGCTTAAGGGTAAAAGCAAGTGTAAGGGTAAGGGTAAGGGTAAGGGTAAGGGTAAGGGTAAGGGTAAGGGTAAGGGTAAGGGTAAGGGTAAGGGTAAGGGTAAGGGTAAAGGTAAGGGTAAGGGTAAGGGTAAGGGTAAGGGTAAGGGTAAGGGTAAGGGTAAAGGTAAGGGTAAGCCTAAGGGTAAAAGCAAGGGTAAGGGTAAGGGTAAGGGTAAGGGTAAGCTTAAGGGTAAAAGCAAGGGTAAGGGTAAGGGTAAGGGTAAGGGTAAGCCTAAGGGTAAAAGCAAGGGTAAGGGTAAGGGTAAGGGTAAGGGTAAGGGTAAGCTTAAGGGTAAAAGCAAGGGTAAGGGTAAGGGTAAGGGTAAGGGTAAGGGTAAGCTTAAGGGTAAAAGCAAGTGTAAGGGTAAGGGTAAGGGTAAGGGTAAGGGTAAGGGTAAGGGTAAGGGTAAGGGTAAGGGTAAGGGTAAGGGTAAAGGTAAGGGTAAGCCTAAGGGTAAAAGCAAGGGTAAGGGTTAGGGTAAGGGTAAGGGTAAGCTTAAGGGTAAAAGCAAGGGTAAGGGTAAGGGTAAGGGTAAGGGTAAAGGTAAGGGTAAGGGTAAGGGTAAGGGTAAGCTTAAGGGTAAAAGCAAGGGTAAGGGTAAGGGTAAGGGTAAGGGTAAGGGTAAGGGTAAGGGTAAGGGTAAGGGTAAGGGTAAGGGTAAGGGTAAGGGTAAGGGTAAGGGTAAGGGTAAGCTAAAGGGTAAAAGCAAGGGTAAGGGTTAGGGTAAGGGTAAGGGTAAGGGTAAGGGTAAGGGTAAGCTTAAGGGTGAAAGCAAGGGTAAGGGTAAGGGTAAGGGTAAGGGTAAGGGTAAGGGTAAGGGTAAGGGTAAGGGTAAGGGTAAAGGTAAGGGTATGCCTAAGGGTAAAAGCAAGGGTAAGGGTAAGCGTAAGGGTAAGGGTAAGGGTAAGGGTAAGGGTAAGGGTAAGGGTAAGGGTAAGGGTAAGGGTAAGGGTAAGCTTAAGGGTATAAGCAAGGGTAAGGGTAAGGGTAAGGGTGAGGGTAAGGGTAAGGGTAAGGGTAAGGGTAAGGGTAAGCTTAAGGGTAAAAGCAATGGAAAGGGTAAGGGTAAGGGTAAGGGTAAGGGTAAGCTTAAGAGTAAAAGCAAGGGTAAGGGTAAGGGTAAGGGTAAGGGTAAGGGTAAGGGTAAGGGTAAGGGTAAGGGTAAGGGTAAGGGTAAAGGTAAGGGTAAGCCTAAGGGTAAAAGCAAGGGTAAGGGTAAGGGTAAGGGTAAGGGTAAGGGTAAGGGTAAGGGTAAGGGTAAGGGTAAGTGTAAGGGTAAGCTTAAGGGTAAAAGCAAGGGTAAGGGTAAGGGTAAGGGTAAGGGTAAGGGTAAGGGTAAGGGTAAGGGTAAAGGTAAGGGTAAGCCTAAGGGTAAAAGCAAGGGTAAGGGTAAGGGTAAATGTAAGGGTAAGGGTAAGGGTAAGGGTAAGGGTAAGGGTAAGGGTAAGGGTAAGGGTAAGGGTAAGGGTAAGGGTAAGGGTAAGGGTAAGGGTAAGGGTAAGGGTAAGGGTAAGGGTAAGGGTAAGCTTAAGGGTAAAAGCAAGGGTAAGGGTAAGGGTAAGGGTAAGGGTAAGGGTAAGCTTAAGGGTAAAAGCAAGGGTAAGGGTAAGGGTAAGGGTAAGGGTAAGGGTAAGGGTAAGGGTAAGGGTAAGGGTAAGCTTAAGGGTAAAAGCAAGGGTAAGGGTAAGGGTAAGGGTAAGGGTAAGCTTAAGGGTAAAAGCAAGGGTAAGGGTAAGGGTAAGGGTAAGGGTAAGGGTAAGGGTAAGGGTAAAGGTAAGGGTAAGCCTAAGGGTAAAAGCAAGGGTAAGGGTAAGGGTAAGGGTAAGGGTAAGGGTAAGGGTAAGGGTAAGGGTAAGGGTAAGGGTAAGGGTAAGGGTAAGGGTAAGGGTAAGGGTAAGGGTAAGGGTAAGGGTAAGGGTAAGCTTAAGGGTAAAAGCAAGGGTGAGGGTAAGGGTAAGGGTAAGGGTAAGGGTAAGGGTAAGGGTAAGGGTAAGGGTAAGGGTAAGGGTAAGGGTAAGGGTAAGGGTAAGGGTAAGGGTAAGGGTAAGGGTAAGGGTAAGGGTAAGGGTAAGGGTAAGCCTAAGGGTAAAAGCAAGGGTAAGGGTAAGGGTAAGGGTAAGGGTAAGGGTAAGCTTAAGGGTAAAAGCAAGGGTAAGGGTAAGGGTAAGGGTAAGGGTAAGGGTAAGGGTAAGGGTAAGCTTAAGGGTAAAAGCAAGGATAAGGGTAAGGGTAAGGGTAAGGGTAAGAGTAAGGGTAAGGGTAAGGGTAAAGGTAAGGGTAAGCCTAAGGGTAAAAGCAAGGGTATGGGTAAGGGTAAGGGTAAGTGTAAGGGTAAGGGTAAGGGTAAGGGTAAGGGTAAGGGTAAGGGTAAGGGTAAGGGTAAGGGTAAGGGTAAGGGTAAGGGTAAGCTTAAGGGTAAAAGCAAGGGTAAGGGTAAGGGTAAGGGTAAGGGTAAGGGTAAGGGTAAGGGTAAGGGTAAGGGTAAGGGTAAGGGTAAGCTTAAGGGTAAAAGCAAGGGTAAGGGTAAGGGTGAGGGTAAGGGTAAGGGTAAAGGTAAGGGTAAGGGTAAGGGTAAGGGTAAGGGTAAGGGTAAGGGTAAGGGTAAGGGTAAGCTTAAGGGTAAAAGCAAGGGTAAGGGTAAGGGTAAGGGTAAGGGTAAGGGTAAGGGTAAGGGTAAGCTTAAGGGTAAAAGCAAGGGTAAGGGTAAGGGTAAGGGTAAGGGTAAGGGTAAGGGTAAGGGTAAGCCTAAGGGTAAAAGCAAGGGTAAGGGTAAGGGTAAAAGCAAGGGTAAGGGTAAGGGTAAGGGTAAGGGTAAGGGTAAGGGTAAGGGTAAGGGTAAGGGTAAGCTTAAGGGTAAAAGCAAGGGTAAGGGTAAGGGTAAGGGTAAGGGTAAGGGTAAGTGTAAGCTTAAGGGTAAAAGCAAGGGTAAGGGTAAGGGTAAGGGTAAAGGTAAGGGTAAGCCTTAGGGTAAAAGCAAGGGTAAGGGTAAGGGTAAGGGTAAGGGTAAGGGTAAGGGTAAGGGTAAGGGTAAGGGTAAGGGTAAGGGTAAGCTTAAGGGTAAAAGAAAGGGTAAGGGTAAGGGTAAGGGTAAGGGTAAGGGTAAGGGTAAGGGTAAGGGTAAGGGTAAGGGTAAGGGTAAGGGTAAGGGTAAGGGTAAGGGTAAGGGTAAGGGTAAGCTTAAGGGTAAAAGCAAGGGTAAGGGTAAGGGTAAGGGTAAGGGTAAGGGTAAGGGTAGGGGTAAGCTTAAGGGTTAAAGCAAGGGTAAGGGTTAGGGTAAGGGTAAGGGTAAGGGTAAGGGTAAGCTTGAGGGTAAAAGCAAGGGTAAGGGTAAGGGTAAGGGTAAGGGTAAAGGTAAGGGTAAGCCTAAGGGTAAAAGCAAGGGTAAGGGTAAGGGTAAGGGTAAGGGTAAGGGTAAGGGTAAGGGTAAGGGTAAGGGTAAGGGTAAGGGTAAGCTTAAGGGTATAAGCAAGGGTAAGGGTAAGGGTAAGGGTGAGGGTAAGGGTAAGGGTAAGGGTAAGGGTAAGGGTAAGCTTAAGGGTAAAAGCAATGGTAAGGGTAAGGGTAAGGGTAAGGGTAAGGGTAAGCTTAAGAGTAAAAGCAAGGGTAAGGGTAAGGGTAAGGGTAAGGGTAAGGGTAAGGGTAAGGGTAAGGGTAAGGGTAAGGGTAAAGGTAAGGGTAAGTCTAAGGGTAAAAGCAAGGGTAAGGGTAAGGGTAAGGGTAAGGGTAAGGGTAAGGGTAAGGGTAAGGGTAAGGGTAAGGGTAAGGGTAAGGGTAAGGGTAAGTGTAAGGGTATGCTTAAGGGTAAAAGCAAGGGTAAGGGTAAGGGTAAGGGTAAGGGTAAGGGTAAGGGTAAAGGTAAGGGTAAGCCTAAGGGTAAAAGCAAGGGTAAGGGTAAGGGTAAGGGTAAGGGTAAGGGTAAGGGTAAGGGTAAGGGTAAGGGTAAGGGTAAGGGTAAGGGTAAGGGTAAGGGTAAGGGTAAGGGTAAGGGTAAGGGTAAGGGTAAGGGTAAGCTTAAGGGTAAAAGCAAGGGTAAGGGTAAGGGTAAGGGTAAGGGTAAGGGTAAGGGTAAGGGTAAGGGTAAGGGTAAGCTTAAGGGTAAAAGCAAGGGTAAGGGTAAGGGTAAGGGTAAGGGTAAGGGTAAGGGTAAGGGTAAGGGTAAGCTTAAGGGTAAAAGCAAGGGTAAGGGTAAGGGTAAGGGTAAGGGTAAGCTTAAGGGTAAAAGCAAGGGTAAGGGTAAGGGTAAGGGTAAGGGTAAGGGTAAGGGTAAGGGTAAGGGTAAGGGTAAGGGTAAGGGTAAGGGTAAGGGTAAAGGTAAGGGTAAGCCTAAGGGTAAAAGCAAGGGTAAGGGTAAGGGTAAGGGTAAGGGTAAGGGTAAGGGTAAGGGTAAGGGTAAGGGTAAGGGTAAGGGTAAGGGTAAGGGTAAGGGTAAGGGTAAGGGTAAGGGTAAGGGTAAGGGTAAGGGTAAGCTTAAGGGTAAAAGCAAGGGTGAGGGTAAGGGTAAGGGTAAAGGTAAGGGTAAGGGTAAGGGTAAGGGTAAGGGTAAGGGTAAGGGTAAGGGTAAGGGTAAGGGTAAGGGTAAGGGTAAGGGTAAGGGTAAGCCTAAGGGTAAAAGCAAGGGTAAGGGTAAGGGTAAGGGTAAGCTTAAGGGTAAAAGCAAGGGTAAGGGTAAGGGTAAGGGTAAGGGTAAGGGTAAGGGTAAGGGTAAGGGTAAGCTTAAGGGTAAAAGCAAGGGTAAGGGTAAGGGTAAGGGTAAGGGTAAGGGTAAGGGTAAGGGTAAGGGTAAAGGTAAGGGTAAGCCTAAGGGTAAAAGCAAGGGTATGGGTAAGGGTAAGGGTAAGGGTAAGGGTAAGGGTAAGGGTAAGGGTAAGGGTAAGGGTAAGGGTAAGGGTAAGGGTAAGGGTAAGGGTAAGGGTAAGCTTAAGGGTAAAAGCAAGGGTAAGGGTAAGGGTAAGGGTAAGGGTAAGGGTAAGGGTAAGGGTAAGGGTAAGGGTAAGGGTAAGGGTAAGGGTAAGCTTAAGGGTAAAAGCAAGGGTAAGGGTAAGGGTGAGGGTAAGGGTAAGGGTAAAGGTAAGGGTAAGGGTAAGGGTAAGGATAAGGGTAAGGGTAAGGGTAAGGGTAAGGGTAAGGGTAAGCTTAAGGGTAAAAGCAAGGGTAAGGGTAAGGGTAAGGGTAAGGGTAAGGGTAAGGGTAAGGGTAAGCTTAAGGGTAAAAGCAAGGGTAAGGGTAAGGGTAAGGGTAAGGGTAAGGGTAAGGGTAAGGGTAAGCCTAAGGGTAAAAGCAAGGGTAAGGGTAAGGGTAAAAGCAAGGGTAAGGGTAAGGGTAAGGGTAAGGGTAAGGGTAAGGGTAAGGGTAAGGGTGAGGGTAAGGGTAAGCTTAAGGGTAAAAGCAAGGGTAAGGGTAAGGGTAAGGGTAAGGGTAAGGGTAAGTGTAAGCTTAAGGGTAAAAGCAAGGGTAAGGGTAAGGGTAAGGGTAAAGGTAAGGGTAAGCCTTAGGGTAAAAGCAAGGGTAAGGGTAAGGGTAAGGGTAAGGGTAAGGGTAAGGGTAAGGGTAAGGGTAAGGGTAAGGGTAAGGGTAAGCTTAAGGGTAAAAGAAAGGGTAAGGGTAAGGGTAAGGGTAAGGGTAAGGGTAAGGGTAAGGGTAAGGGTAAGGGTAAGGGTAAGGGTAAGGGTAAGGGTAAGGGTAAGGGTAAGCTTAAGGGTAAAAGCAAGGGTAAGGGTAAGGGTAAGGGTAAGGGTAAGGGTAAGGGTAAGGGTAAGCTTAAGGGTAAAAGCAAGGGTAAGGGTAAGGGTAAGGGTAAGGGTAAAGGTAAGGGTAAGCCTAAGGGTAAAAGCAAGGGTAAGGGTAAGGGTAAGGGTAAGGGTAAGGGTAAGGGTAAGGGTAAGGGTAAGGGTAAGGGTAAGCTTAAGGGTATAAGCAAGGGTAAGGGTAAGGGTAAGGGTGAGGGTAAGGGTAAGGGTAAGGGTAAGCTTAAGGGTAAAAGCAAGGGTAAGGTTAAGGGTAAGGGTAAGGGTAAGGGTAAGGGTAAGGGTAAGCTTAAGGGTAAAAGCAAGGGTAAGGGTAAGGGTAAGGGTAAGGGTAAGGGTAAGGGTAAGGGTAAGGGTAAGGGTAAGGGTAAGGGTAAGGGTAAAGGTAAGGGTAAGCCTAAGGGTAAAAGCAAGGGTAAGGGTAAAGGTAAGGGTAAGGGTAAGGGTAAGGGTAAGGGTAAGGGTAAGGGTAAGGGTAAGGGTAAGGGTAAGGGTAAGGGTAAGGGTAAGGGTAAGGGTAAGGGTAAGGGTAAGCTTAAGGGTAAAAGCAAGGGTAAGGGTAAGGGTAAGGGTAAGGGTAAGCCTAAGGGTAAAACAAGGGTAAGGGTAAGGGTAAGGGTAAGGGTAAGCTTAAGGGTAAAAGCAAGGGTAAGGGTAAGGGTAAGGGTGAGGGTAAGGGTAAGCTTAAGGGTTAAAGCAAGGGTAAGGGTAAGGGTAAGGGTAAGGGTAAGGGTAAGGGTAAGGGTAAGGGTAAAGGTAAGGGTAAGGGTAAGGGTAAGGGTAAGGGTAAGGGTAAGGGTAAGCTTAAGGGTAAAAGCAAGGGTAAGGGTAAGGGTAAGGGTAAGGGTAAGGGTAAGGGTAAGGGTAAGGGTAAGCTCAAGGGTAAAAGCAAGGGTAAGGGTAAGGGTAAGGGTAAGGGTAAGGGTAAAGGTAAGGGTAAGGGTAAAGGTAAGGGTAAGCCTAAGGGTAAAAGCAAGGGTAAGGGTAAGGGTAAGGGTAAGGGTAAGGGTAAGGGTAAGGGTAAGGGTAAGCTTAAGGGTAAAAGCAAGGGTAAGGGTAAGGGTAATGGTAAGGGTAAGGGTAAGGGTAAGGGTAAGGGTAAGGGTAAGGGTAAGGGTAAGCTTAAGGGTAAGGGTAAGGGTAAGGGTAAGCTTAAGGGTAAAAGCAAGGGTAAGGGTAAGGGTAAGGGTAAGGGTAAGCTTAAGGGTAAAAGCAAGGGTAAGGGTAAGGGTAAGGGTAAGGGTAAGGGTAAGGGTAAGGGTAAGGGTAAGGGTAAGGGTAAGGGTAAGGGTAAGCTTAAGGGTAAGGGTAAGGGTAAGGGTAAGCTTAAGGGTAAAAGCAAGGGTAAGGGTAAGGGTAAGGGTAAGGGTAAGGGTAAGCTTAAGGGTAAGGGTTAGGGTAAAGGTAAGGGTAAGCTTAAGGGTAAAAGCAAGGGTAAGGTTAAGGGTAAGGGTAAAGGTAAGGGTAAGGGTAAGGGTAAGCTTAAGGGTAAGGGTAAGGGTAAGGGTAAGGGTAAGCTTAAGGGTAAAAGCAAGGGTAAGGGTAAGGGTAAGGGCAAGGGTAAGGGTAAGGGTAAGGGTAAGGGTAAGGGTAAGGGTAAGGGTAAGGGTAAGGGTAAGGGTAAGCTTAAGGGTAAGGGTAAGGGTAAGGGTAAGCTTAAGGGTAAAAGCAAGGGTAAGGGTAAGGGTAAGGGTAAGGGTAAGGGTAAGCTTAAGGGTAAAAGCAAGGGTAAGGGTAAGGGTAAGGGTAAGGGTAAGGGTAAGGGTAAGGGTAAGGGTGAGGGTAAGCTTAAGGGTAAGGGTAAGGGTAAGGGTAAGCTTAAGGGTAAAAGCAAGGGTAAGGGTAAGGGTAAGGGTAAGGGTAAGGGTAAAGGTAAGGGTAAGCCTAAGGGTAAAAGCAAGGGTAAGGGTAAGGGTAAGGGTAAGGGTAAGGGTAAGGGTAAGGGTAAGGGTAAGGGTAAGCTTAAGGGTAAAAGCAAGGGTAAGAGTAAGGGTAAGGGTAAGGGTCAGGGTAAGGGTAAGGGTGAGGTTAAGGGTAAGGGTAAGGGTAAGCTTAAGGGTAAAAGCAAGGGTAAGGGTAAGGGTAAGGGTAAGGGTAAGGGTAAGGGTAAGGGTAAGGGTAAGGGTAAGGGTAAGGGTAAGCTTAAGGGTAAAAGCAAGGGTAAGGGTAAGGGTAAGGGTAAGGGTAAGGGTTAGGGTAAGGGTAAAGGTAAGGGTAAGCCTAAGGGTAAAAGCAAGGGTAAGGGTAAGGGTAAGGGTAAGGGTAAGGGTAAGGGTAAGGGTAAGGGTAAGGGTAAGGGTAAGGGTAAGAGTAAGGGTAAGGGTAAGGGTAAGCTTAAGGGTAAAAGCAAGGGTAAGGGTAAGGGTAAGGGTTAAGGGTAAGGGTAAGCCTAAGGGTAAAAGCAAGGGTAAGGGTAAGGTTAAGGGTAAGGGTAAGGGTATGCTTAAGGGTAAAAGCAAGGGTAAGGGTAAGGGTAAGGGTAAGGGTAAGGGTAAGCTTAAGGGTAAAAGCAAGGGTAAGGGTAAGGGTGAGGGTAAGGGTAAGGGTAAGGGTAAGGGTAAGGGTAAAGGTAAGGGTAAGCCTAAGAGTAAAAGCAAGGGTAAGGGTAAGGGTAAGGGTAAGGGTAAGGGTAAGGGTAAGCTTAAGGGTAAAAGCAAGGGTAAGGATAAGGGTAAGGGTAAGGGTAAGGGTAAGGGTAAGGGTAAGGGTAAGGGTAAGGGTAAGCTTAAGGGTAAAAGCAAGGGTAAGGGTAAGGGTAAGGGTAAGGGTAAGGGTAAGGGTAAGGGTAAGGGTAAGGGTAAGGGTAAGGGTAAGCTTAAGGGTAAAAGCAAGGGTAAGGGTTAGGGTAAGGGTAAGGGTAAGGGTAAGGGTAAGGGTAAGCTTAAGGGTAAAAGCAAGGGTAAGGGTAAGGGTAAGGGTAAGGGTAAGGGTAAGGGTAAAGGTAAGGGTAAGCCTAAGAGTAAAAGCAAGGGTAAGGGTAAGGGTAAGGGTAAGGGTAAGGGTAAGGGTAAGGGTAAGGGTAAGGGTAATGGTAAGGGTAAGGGTAAGGGTAAGGGTAAGGGTAAGGGTAAGGTTAAGGGTAAGGGTAAGGGTAAGGGTAAGCTTAAGGGTATAAGCAAGGGTAAGGGTAAGGGTAAGGGTGAGGGTAAGGGTAAGGGTAAGGGTAAGGGTAAGCTTAAGGGTAAAAGCAAGGGTAAGGGTAAGGGAAAGGGTAAGGGTAAGGGTAAGGGTAAGGGTAAGCTTAAGGGTAAAAGCAAGGGTAAGGGTAAGGGTAAGGGTAAGGGTAAAGGTAAGGGTAAGGGTAAGGGTAAGGGTAAGGGTAAGGGTAAGGGTAAAGGTAAGGTTGAGCCTAAGGGTAAAAGCAAGGGAAAGGGTAAGGGTAAGGGTAGGGGTAAGGGTAAGGGTAAGGGTAAGGGTAAGGGTAAGGGTAAGGGTAAGGGTAAGGGTAAGGGTAAGGGTAAGGGTAAGGGTAAGGGTAAGGGTAAGCTTAAGGGTAAAAGCAAGGGTAAGGGTAAAGGTAAGGGTAAGGGTAAGCCTAAGGGTAAAAGCAAGGGTAAGGGTAAGGGTAAGGGTAAGGGTAAGGGTAAGCTTAAGGGTAAAAGCAAGGGTAAGGGTAAGGGTAAGGGTAAGGGTAAGGGTAAGGGTAAGGGTAAGCTTAAGGGTAAAAGCAAGGGTAAGGGTAAGGGTAAGGGTAAGGGTAAGGGTAAGGGTAAGGGTAAGGGTAAGGGTAAGGGTAAGGGTAAGGGTAAAGGTAAGGGTAAGCCTAAGGGTCAAAGCAAGGGTAAGGGTAAGGGTAAGGGTAAGGGTAAGGGTAAGGGTAAGGGTAAGGGTAAGGGTAAGCTTAAGGGTAAAAGCAAGGGTAAGGGTAAGGGTAAGGGTAAGGGTAAGGGTAAGGGTAAGGGTAAGGGTAAGGGTAAGGGTAAGGGTAAGGGTAAGGGTAAGGGTAAGCTTAATGGTAAGGGTAAGGGTAAGGGTAAGGGTAAGCCTAAGGGTAAAAGCAAGGGTAAGTGTAAGGGTAAGGGTAAGGGTAAGGGTAAGCTTAAGGGTAAAAGCAAGGGTAAGGGTAAGGGTAAGGGTAAGGGTAAGGGTAAGGGTAAGGGTAAGCTTAAGGGTAAAAGCAAGGGTAAGGGTAAGGGTAAGGGTAAGGGTAAGGGTAAGGGTAGGGCTAAATGTAAGGGTAAGCCTAAGGGTAAAAGCAAGGGTAAGGGTAAGGGTAAGGGTAAGGGTAAGGGTAAGGGTAAGGGTAAGGGTAAGGGTAAGGGTAAAGGTAAGGGTAAGGGTAAGCTTAAGGGTAAAAGCAAGGGTAAGGGTAAGGGTAAGGGTAAGGGTAAGGGTAAGAGTAAGGGTAAGGGTAAGGGTAAGCTAAAGGGTAAAAGCAAGGGTAAGGGTAAGGGTAAGGGTAAGGGTAAGGGTAAGGGTAAGGGTAAGGGTAAGGGTAAGGTAAGGGTAAGGGTAAGGGTAAGGGTAAGCTTAAGGGTAAAAGCAAGGGTAAGGGTAAGGGTAAGGGTAAGGGTAAGGGTAAGGGTAAGGGTAAGGGTAAGGGTAAGGGTAAAGGTAAGGGTAAGCCTAAGAGTAAAAGCAAGGGTAAGGGTAAGGGTAAGGGTAAGGGTAAGGGTAAGGTTAAGGGTAAGGGTTAGGGTAAGGGTAAGGGTAAGGGTAAGGGTAAGCTTAAGGGTAAAAGCAAGGGTAAGGGTAAGGGTAAGAGTAAGGGTAAGGGTAAGGGTAAGCTTAAGGGTAAGGGTAAGGGTAAGGGTAAGGGTAAGCTTAAGGGTAAAAGCAAGGGTAAGGGTAAGGGTAAGGGTAAGGGTAAGGGTAAGGGTAAGCTTAAGGTAAAAGCAAGGGTAAGGGTAAGGGTAAGGGTAAGGGTAAGGGTAAGGGTAAGGGTAAGCTTAAGGGTGAGGGTGAGGGTAAGGGTAAGGGTAAGCTTAAGGGTAAAAGCAAGGGTAAGGGTCAGGGTAAGGGTAAGTGTAAGGGTAAGGGTAAGGGTAAGGGTATGGGTGAGCTTAAGGGTAAAAGCAAGGGTAAGGGTAAGGTTAAGGGTAAGGGTAAGGGTAAGGGTAAGGGTAAGGGTTAGCTTAAGGGTAAAAGCAAGGGCAAGGGTAAGGTTAAGGGTAAGGGTAAGGGTAAGGGTAAGGGTTAGCTTAAGGGTAAAAGCAAGGGTAAGGGTAAGGGTAAGGGTAAGGGTAAGGGTAAGGGTAAGGGTAAGGGTAAGGGTAAGGGTAAGGGTAAGGGTAAGCTTAAGGGTAAAGCAAGGGTAAGGGTAAGGGTAAGGGTAAGGGTAAGCCTAAGGGTAAAAGCGAGGGTAAGGGTAAGGGTAAGGGTAAGGGTAAGTGTAAGCTTAAGGTAAAAGCAAGGGTAAGGGTAAGGGTAAGGGTAAGGGTAAGGGTAAGGGTAAGCTTAAGGGTAAAAGCAAGGGTGAGGGTAAGGGTAAGGGTAAGGGTAAGGGTAAGGGTAAGGGTAAGGGTAAGGGTAAGGGTAAGGGTAAGCTTAAGGTAAAAGCAAGGGTAAGGGTAAGGGTAAGGGTAAGGGTAAGGGTAAGCTTAAGGGTAAAAGCAAGGGTAAGGGTAAGGGTAAGGGTAAGGGTAAGGGTAAAGGTAAGGGTAAGCCTAAGGGTAAAAGCAAGGTAAGGGTAAGGGTAAGGGTAAGGGTAAGGGTTAGGGTAAGGGTAAGGGAAAGGGTAAGGGTAAGGGTAAGGGTAAGGGTAAGGGTAAGGGTAAGGGTAAGGGTAAGGGTAAGCTTAAGGGTAAAAGCAAGGGTAAGGGTAAGGGAAAGGGTAAGGGTAAGCCTAAGGGTAAAAGCAAGGGTAAGGGTAAGGGTAAGGGTAAGGGTAAGGGTAAGCTTAAGGGTAAAAGCAAAGAGTAAGGGTAAGGGTAAGGGTAAGGGTAAGGGTAAGCTTAAGGGTAAAAGCAAGGGTAAGGGTAAAGGTAAGGGTAAGGGTAAGGGTAAGGGTAAGGGTAAGGGTAAGGGTAAAGGTAAGGGTAAGCCTAAGGGTAAAAGCAAGGGTAAGGGTAAGGGTAAGGGTAAGGGTAAGGGTAAGGGTAAGGGTAAGGTTAAGGGTAAGGGTAAGGGTAAGCTTAAGGGTAAAAGCAAGGGTAAGGGTAAGGGTAAGGGTAAGGGTAAGGGTAAGGGTAAGGGTAAGGGTAAGGGTAAGGGTAAGGGTAAGGGTAAGGGTAAGGGTAAGGTAAGGGTAAGGGTAAGGGTAAGCTTAAGGGTAAGGTAAGGGTAAGGGTAAGGGTAAGCTAAGGGTAAAAGCAAGGGTAAGGGTAAGGGTAAGGGTAAGGGTAAGCTAAAGGGTAAAAGCAAGGGTAAGGGTAAGGGTAAGGGTAAGGGTAAGGGTAAGGGTAAGGGTAAGGGTAAGGGTAAGGGTAAGGGTAAGCTTAAGGGTAAGGGTAAGGGTAAGGGTAAGGGTAAGCTTAAGGGTAAAAGCAAGGGTAAGGGTAAGGGTAAGGGTAAGGGTAAGGGTAAGGGTAAGCTTAAGGGTAAGGGTAAGGGTAAGGGTAAGGGTAAGCTTAAGGGTAAAAGCAAGGGTAAGGGTAAGGGTGAGGGTAAGGGTAAGGGTAAGGGTAAGGGTAAGCTTAAGGGTAAGGGTAAGGGTAAGGGTAAGGGTAAGCTTAAGGGTGAAAGCAAGGGTAAGGGTAAGGGTAAGGGTAAGGGTAAGGGTAAGGGTAAGGGTAAGGGTAAGGGTAAGGGTAAGGGTAAGGGAAAGCTTAAGGGTAAGGGTAAGGGTAAGGGTAAGGGTAAGCTTAAGGGTAAAAGCAAGGGTAAGGGTAAGGGTAAGGGTAAGCTTAAGGGTAAAAGCAAGGGTAAGGGTAAGGGTAAGGGTAAGGGTAAGGGTAAGGGTAAGGGTAAAGGTAAGGGTAAGGGTAAGCTTAAGGGTGAGGGTAAGGGTAAGGGTAAGGGTAAGCTTAAGGGTAAAAGCAAGGGTTAGGGTAAGGGTAAGGGTAAGGGTAAAGGTAAGGGTAAGCCTAAGGGTAAAAGCAAGGATAAGGGTAAGGGTAAGGGTAAGGGTAAGGGTAAGGGTAAGGGTGAGGGTAAGGGTAAGGGAAAGCTTAAGGGTAAAAGCAAGGGTAAGGGTAAGGGTAAGGGTAAGGGTAAGGGTAAGGGTAAGGGTAAGGGTAAGGGTAAGGGTAAGGGTAAGGGTAAGGGTAAGGGTAAGGGTAAGCTCAAGGGTAAAAGCAAGGGTAAGGGTAAGGGTAAGGGTAAGGGTAAGCTTCTTGCTTTTACCCTTAGGCTTACCCTTATCCTTACCCTCACCCTTACCCTTAAGCTTACCCTTACCCTTACCCTTACCCTTACCCTTACCCTTACCCTCACCCTTACCCTTACCCTTACCCTTACCCTTACCCTTGCTTTTACCCTTAAGCTTACCCTTACCCTTACCCTTACCCTTACCCTTACCCTTACCCTTACCCTTACCCTTACCCTTACCCTTACCCTTACCCTTACCCTAACCCTTACCCTTGCTTTGACCCTTAGGCTTACCCTTACCTTTACCCTTACCCTTACTCTTATCCTTACCCTTACCCTTACCCTTACCCTTACCCTTACCCTTACCCTTGCTTTTACCCTTAAGCTTACCCTTACCCTTACCCTTACCCTTGCTTTTACCCTTAAGCTTACCCTTACCCTTACCCTTACCCTTACCCTTACCCTTGCTTTTACCCTTAGGCTTACCCTTACCCTTACCCTCACCCTTACCCTTGCTTTTACCCTTAAGCTTACCCTTACCCTTACCCTTACCCTTACCCTTACCCTTACCCTTACCCTTACCCTTACCCTTACCCTTACCCTTACCCTTACCCTTACCCTTACCCTTACCCTTACCCTTACCCTTACCCTTGCTTTTACCCTTAGGCTTAACCTTATCTTTACCCTTACCCTTACCCTTACCCTTACCCTTACCCTTACCCTTACCCTTACCCTTACCCTTACCCTTACCCTTACCCTTACCCTTACCCTTACCCTTACCCTTACCCTTACCCTTACCCTTACCCTTACCCTTACCCTTGCTTTTACCCTTAAGCTTACCCTTACCCTTACCCTTACCCTTACCCTTACCCTTACCCTTACCCTTACCCTTACCCTTGCTTTTACCCTTAAGCTTACCCTTACCCTTACCCTTACCCTTACCCTCACCCTTACCCTTACCCTTACCCTTACCCTTGCTTATACCCTTAAGCTTACCCTTACCCTTACCCTTACCCTTACCCTTACCCATACCCTTACCCTTACCCTTACCCTTACCCTTACCCTTACCCTTACCCTTGCTTTTACCCTTAGGCTTATCCTTACCTTTACCCTTACCCTTACCCTTATCCTTACCCTTACCCTTACCCTTACCCTTGCTTTTACCCTTAAGCTTACCCTTACCCTTACCCTTACCCTTACCCTTACCCTAACCCTTACCCTTGCTTTTACCCTTAAGCTTACCCTTACCCTTACCCTTACCCTTACCCTTACCCTTACCCTTACCCTTACCCTTACCCTTGCTTTTAGCCTTAAGCTTACCCTTACCCTTACCCTTACCCTTACCCTTACCCTTACCCTTATCCTTACCCTTGCTTTTACCCTTAAGCTTACCCTTACCCTTACCCTTACCCTTACCCTTACCCTTACCTTTACCCTTACCCTTACCCTCACCCTTACCCTTACCCTTGCTTTTACTCTTAGGCTTACCCTTACCTTTACCCTTACCCTTACCCTTACCCTTACCCTCACCCTTACCCTAACCCTTGCTTTTACCCTTAAGCTTACCCTTACCCTTACCCTTACCCTCACCCTTACCCTTGCTTTTACCCTTAAGCTTACCCTTACCCTTACCCTTAACCTTACCCTTACCCTTGCTTTTACCCTTAGGCTTACCCTTACCCTAACCCTTACCCTTACCCTTGCTTTTACCCTTAAGCTTACCCTTACCCTTACCCTTACTCTAACCCTTACCCTTACCCTTACCCTTACCCTTACCCTTACCCTTACCCTTACCCTTACCCTTACCCTTACCCTTACCCTTACCCTTACCCTTGCTTTTACCCTTAGGCTTACCCTTACCTTTACCCTTACCCTAACCCTTACCCTTACCCTTACCCTTACCCTTACCCTTGCTTTTACCCTTAAGCTTACCCTTACACTTACCCTTACCCTTACCCTTACCCTTACCCTTACCCTTACCCTTACCCTTACCCTTACCCTTGCTTTTACCCTTAAGCTTACCCTTACCCTTACCCTTACCCTTACCCTTACCCTTACCCTTACCCTTACCCTTACCCTTGCTTTTACCCTTAAGCTTACCCTTACCCTTACCCTTACCCTTACCCTTACCCTTACCCTTACCCTTACCCTTACCCTTACCCTTACCCTTGCTTTTACCCTTAGGCTTACCCTTACCTTTACCCTTACCCTTACCCTTACCCTTACCCTTACCCTTGCTTTTACCCTTAAGCTTACCCTTACCCTTACCCTTACCCTTAAGCTTACCCTTACCCTTACCCTTACCCTTACCCTTACCCTTACCCTTACCCTTACCCTTACCCTTACCCTTACCCTTACCCTTACCCTTACCCTTACCCTTACCCTTACCCTTACCCTTACCCTTACCCTTACCCTTGCTTTTACCCTTAAGCTTACCCTTACCCTTACCCTTACCCTTACCCTTACCCTTGCTTTTACCCTTAAGCTTACCCTTACCCTTACCCTTACCCTTAAGCTTACCCTTACCCTTACCCTTACCCTTACCCTTACCCTTACCCTTACCCTTACCCTTACCCTTACCCTTACCCTTACCCTTGCTTTTACCCTTAAGCTTACCCTTACCCTTACCCTTACCCTTACCCTTAAGCTTACCCTTACCCTTACCCTTACCCTTACCCTTACCCTTAACCTTACCCTTGCTTTTACCCTTAAGCTTACCCTTACCCTTACCCTTACCCTTACCCTTAAGCTTACCCTTACCCTTACCCTTACCCTTACCCTTACCCTTGCTTTTACCCTTAAGCTTACCCTTACCCTTACCCTTACCCTTACCCTTACCCTTAAGCTTACCCTTACCCTTACCCTAACCCTTACCCTTACCCTTACCCTTACCCTTACCCTTACCCTTGCTTTTACCCTTAAGCTTACCCTTACCCTTACCCTAAGTAAGGGTAAGGGTAAGGGTAAGGGTAAGGGTAAGGGTAAGGGTAAGGGTAAGGGTAAGGGTAAGGGTAAGGGTAAGGGTAAGGGTAAGGGTAAGGGTAAGGGTAAGGGTAAGGGTAAGGGTAAGGGTAAGGGTAAGGGTAAGGGTAAGGATAAGGGTAAGCTTAAGGGTAAAAGCAAGGGTAAGGGTAAGGGTAAGGGTAAGGGTAAGGGTAAGGGTAAGGGTAAGGGTAAGCTTAAGGGTAAAAGCAAGGGTAAGGGTAAGGGTAAGGGTAAGGGTAAGGGTAAGGGTAAGGGTAAGGGTAAGGGTAAGGGTAAGGGTAAGGGTAAGGGTAAGGGTAAGGGTAAGGGTAAGGGTAAGGGTAAGCTTAAGGGTAAAAGCAAGGGTAAGGGTAAGGCTAAGGGTAAGGGTAAGGGTAAGGGTAAGGGTAAGCTTAAGGGTAAAAGCAAGGGTAAGGGTAAGGGTAAGGGTAAGGGTAAGGGTAAGGGTAAGGGTAAGGGTAAAGGTGAGGGTAAGCCTAAGGGTAAAAGCAAGGGTAAGGGTAAGGGTAAGGGTAAGGGTAAGGGTAAGGGTAAGGGTAAGGGTAAGGGTAAGGGTAGGGGTAAGAGTAAGGGTAAGGGTAAGCTTAAGGGTAAAAGCAAGGGTAAGGGTAAGGGTAAGGGTAAGGGTAAGGGTAAGGGTAAGCTTAAGGGTAAAAGCAAGGGTAAGGGTAAGGGTAAGGGTAAGGGTAAGGGTAAGGGTAAGGGTAAGGGTAAGGGTAAGGGTAAGGGTAAGGGTAAGCTTAAGGGTAAAAGCAAGGGTAAGGGTAAGGGTAAGGGTAAGGGTAAGGGTAAGGGTAAGGGTAATGGTAAGGGTAAAGGTAAGGGTAAGCCTAAGGGTAAAAGCAAGGGTAAGGGTAAGGGTAAGGGTAAGGGTAAGGTTAAGGGTAAGGGTAAGGGTAAGGGTAAGGGTAAGGGTAAGCTTAAGGGTAAAAGCAAGGGTAAGGGTAAGGGTAAAGGTAAGGGTAAGGGTAAGGGTAAGGGTAAGCTTAAGGGTAAGGGTAAGGGTAAGGGTAAGGGTAAGCTTAAGGGTAAAAGCAAGGGTAAGGGTAAGGGTAAGGGTAAGGGTAAGGGTAAGCTTAAGGGTAAAAGCAAGGGTAAGGGTAAGGGTAAGGGTAAGGGTAAGGGTAAGGGTAAGGGTAAGCTTAAGGGTAAGGGTAAGGGTAAGGGTAAGGGTAAGCTTAAGGGTAAAAGCAAGGGTAAGGGTAAGAGTAAGGGTAAGGGTAAGGGTAAGGGTAAGGGTAAGGGTAAGGGTGAGCTTAAGGGTAAAAGCAAGGGTAAGGGTAAGGGTAAGGGTAAGGGTAAGGGTAAGGGTAAGGGTAAGGGTAAGGGTAAGCTTAAGGGTAAAAGCAAGGGTAAGGGTAAGGGTAAGGGTAAGGGTAAGGGTAAGGGTAAGGGTAAGGGTAAGGGTAAGGGTAAGGGTAAGGGTAAGGGTAAAGGTAAGGGTAAGCCTAAGGGTAAAAGCAAGGGTAAGGGTAAGGGTAAGGGTAAGGGTAAGGGTAAGAGTAAGGGTAAGGGTAAGGGTAAGGGTAAGCTTAAGGGTAAAAGCAAGGGTAAGGGTAAGGGTAAGGGTAAGGGTAAGGGTAAGCCTAAGGGTAAAAGCAAGGGTAAGGGTAAGGGTAAGGGTAAGGGTAAGGGTAAGCTTAAGGGTAAAAGCAAGGGTAAGGGTAAGGGTAAGGGTAAGGGTAAGGGTAAGGGTAAGCTTAAGGGTAAAAGCAAGGGTGAGGGTAAGGGTAAGGGTAAGGGTAAGGGTAAGGGTAAGGGTAAGGGTAAGGGTAAGGGTGAGGGTAAGCTTAAGGGTAAAAGCAAGGGTAAGGGTAAGGGTAAGGGTAAGGGTAAGGGTAAGGGTAAGGGTAAGGGTAAGGGTAAGGGTAAGGGTAAGGGTAAGGGTAAGGGTAAGGGTAAGGGTAAGGGTAAGGGTAAGCTTAAGGGTAAAAGCAAGGGTAAGGGTAAGGGTAAGGGTAAGGGTAAGGGTAAAGGTAAGGGTAAGCCTAAGGGTAAAAGCAAGGGTAAGGGTAAGGGTAAGGGTAAGGGTAAGGGTAAGGGTAAGGGTAAGGGTAAGGGTAAGGGTAAGGGTAAGGGTAAGGGTAAGGGTAAGGGTAAGGGTAAGGGTAAGGGTAAGGGTAAGGGTAAGGGTAAGGGTAAGGGTAAGGGTAAGGGTAAGGGTAAGGGTAAGGGTAAGGGTAAGGGTAAGGGTAAGGGTAAGGGTAAGGGTAAGGGTAAGGGTAAGCTTAAGGGTAAAAGCAAGGGTAAGGGTAAGGGTAAGGGTAAGGGTAAGCCTAAGGGTAAAAGCAAGGGTAAGGGTAAGGGTAAGGGTAAGGGTAAGGGTAAGGGTAAGCTTAAGGGTAAAAGCAAGGGTAAGGGTAAGGGTAAGGGTAAGGGTAAGGGTAAGGGTAAGCTCAAGGGTAAAAGCAAGGGTAAGGGTGAGTGTAAGGGCAAGGGTAAGGGTAAGTGTAAGGGTAAAGGTAAGGGTAAGCCTAAGAGTAAAAGCAAGGGTAAGGGTAAGGGTAAGGGTAACGGTAAGGGTAAGGGTAAGGGTAAGGGTAAGGGTAAGCTTAAGGGTAAAAGCAAGGGTAAGGATAAGGGTAAGGGTAAGGGTAAGGGTAAGGGTAAGGGTAAGGGTAAGGGTAAGCTCAAGGGTAAAAGCAAGGGTAAGGGTAAGGGTAAGGGTAAGGGTAAGGGTAAGCTTACCCTTACCCTTACCCTTACCCTTACACTTACCCTTGCTTTTACCCTTAGGCTTACCCTTATCCTTACCCTTACCCTTACCCTTAAGCTTACCCTTACCCTTACCCTTACCCTTACCCTTACCCTCACCCTTACCCTTACCCTTACCCTTACCCTTACCCTTGCTTTTACCCTTAAGCTTACCCTTACCCTTACCCTTACCCTTACCCTTACCCTTACCCTTACCCTTACCCTTACCCTTACCCTAACCCTTACCCTTGCTTTGACCCTTAGGCTTACCCTTACCTTTACCCTTACCCTTACCCTTATCCTTACCCTTACCCTTACCCTCACCCTTACCCTTACCCTTACCCTTGCTTTTACCCTTAAGCTTACCCTTACCCTTACCCTTACCCTTGCTTTTACCCTTAAGCTTACCCTTACCCTTACCCTTACCCTTACCCTTACCCTTGCTTTTACCCTTAGGCTTACCCTTACCCTTACCCTTACCCTTACCCTTGCTTTTACCCTTAAGCTTACCCTTACCCTTACCCTTACCCTTACCCTTACCCTTACCCTTACCCTTACCCTTACCCTTACCCTTACCCTTACCCTTACCCTTACACTTACCCTTACCCTTACCCTTGCTTTTACCCTTAGGCTTAACCTTACCTTTACCCTTACCCTTACCCTTACCCTTACCCTTACCCTTAATCTTACCCTTACCCTTACCCTTACCCTTACCCTTACCCTTACCCTTACCCTTACCCTTACCCTTACCCTTGCTTTTACCCTTAAGCTTACCCTTACCCTTACCCTTACCCTTACCCTTACCCTTACCCTTACCCTTGCTTTTACCCTTAAGCTTACCCTTACCCTTACCCTTACCCTTACCCTCACCCTTACCCTTACCCTTACCCTTGCTTATACCCTTAAGCTTACCCTTACCCTTACCCTTACCCTTACCCTTACCCTTACCCTTACCCTTACCCTTACCCTTACCCTTACCCTTACCCTTACCCTTACCCTTACCCTTACCCTTACCCTTGCTTTTACCCTTAGGCTTACCCTTACCTTTACCCTTACCCTTACCCTTACCCTTACCCTTACCCTTACCCTTACCCTTACCCTTACCCTTACCCTAACCCTTACCCTTGCTTTTACCCTTAAGCTTACCCTTACCCTTACCCTTACCCTTACCCTTACCCTTACCCTTACCCTTACCCTTACCCTTGCTTTTAAACTTAAGCTTACCCTTACCCTTACCCTTACCCTTACCCTTACCCTTACCCTTATCCTTACCCTTGCTTTTACCCTTAAGCTTACCCTTACCCTTACCCTTACCCTTACCCTTACCCTTACCTTTACCCTTACCCTTACCCTTACCCTTACCCTTACCCTTACCCTTGCTTTTACTCTTAGGCTTACCCTTACCTTTACCCTTACCCTTACCCTTACCCTTACCCTCACCCTTACCCTTACCCTTGCTTTTACCCTTAAGCTTACCCTTACCCTTACCCTTACCCTTACCCTTACCCTTACCCTTGCTTTTACCCTTAAGCTTACCCTTACCCTTACCCTTAACCTTACCCTTACCCTTGCTTTTACCCTTAGGCTTACCCTTACCCTTACCCTTACCCTTACCCTTGCTTTTACCCTTAAGCTTACCCTTACCCTTACCCTTACTCTAACCCTTACCCTTACCCTTACCCTTACCCTTACCCTTACCCTTACCCTTACCCTTACCCTTACCCTTGCTTTTACCCTTAGGCTTACCCTTACCTTTACCCTTACCCTAACCCTTACCCTTACCCTTACCCTTACCCTTACCCTTGCTTTTACCCTTAAGCTTACCCTTACCCTTACCCTTACCCTTACCCTTACCCTTACCCTTACCCTTACCCTTACCCTTACCCTTACCCTTACCCTTACCCTTGCTTTTACCCTTAAGCTTACCCTTACCCTTACCCTTACCCTTACCCTTACCCTTACCCTTACCCTTACCCTTACCCTTACCCTTGCTTTTACCCTTAAGCTTACCCTTACCCTTACCCTTACCCTTACCCTTACCCTTACCCTTACTCTTACCCTTACCCTTACCCTTACCCTTACCCTTGCTTTTACCCTTAGGCTTACCCTTACCTTTACCCTTACCCTTACCCTTACCCTTACCCTTACCCTTGCTTTTACCCTTAAGCTTACCCTTACCCTTACCCTTACCCTTAAGCTTACCCTTACCCTTACCCTTACCCTTACCCTTACCCTTACCCTTACCCTTACCCTTACCCTTACCCTTACCCTTACCCTTACCCTTACCCTTACCCTTACCCTTACCCTTGCTTTTACCCTTTAGCTTACCCTTACCCTTACCCTTACCCTTACCCTTACCCTTGCTTTTACCCTTAAGCTTACCCTTACCCTTACCCTTACCCTTAAGCTTACCCTTACCCTTACCCTTACCCTTACCCTTACCCTTACCTTTACCCTTACCCTTACCCTTACCCTTACCCTTACCCTTACCCTTGCTTTTACCCTTAAGCTTACCCTTACCCTTACCCTTACCCTTACCCTTAAGCTTACCCTTACCCTTACCCTTACCCTTACCCTTACCCTTAACCTTACCCTTGCTTTTACCCTTAAGCTTACCCTTACCCTTACCCTTACCCTTACCCTTAAGCTTACCCTTACCCTTACCCTTACCCTTACCCTTACCCTTGCCCTTGCTTTTACCCTTAAGCTTAGCCTTACCCTTACCCTTACCCTTACCCTTACCCTTAAGCTTACCCTTACCCTTACCCTAACCCTTACCCTTACCCTTACCCTTACCCTTACCCTTACCCTTGCTTTTACCCTTAAGCTTACCCTTACCCTTACCCTAAGTAAGGGTAAGGGTAAGGGTAAGGGTAAGGGTAAGGGTAAGGGTAAGGGTAAGGGTAAGGGTAAGGGTAAGGGTAAGGGTAAGGGTAAGGGTAAGGGTAAGCTTAAGGGTAAAAGCAAGGGTAAGGGTAAGGGTAAGGGTAAGGGTAAGGGTAAGGGTAAGGGTAAGGGTAAGGGTAAGCTTAAGGGTAAAAGCAAGGGTAAGGGTAAGGGTAAGGGTAAGGGTAAGGGTAAGGGTAAGGGTAAGGGTAAGGGTAAGGGTAAGGGTAAGGGTAAGGGTAAGGGTAAGGGTAAGGGTAAGGGTAAGGGTAAGGGTAAGCTTAAGGGTAAAAGCAAGGGTAAGGGTAAGGCTAAGGGTAAGGGTAAGGGTAAGGGTAAGCTTAAGGGTAAAAGCAAGGGTAAGGGTAAGGGTAAGGGTAAGGGTAAGGGTAAGGGTAAGGGTAAAGATGAGGGTAAGCCTAAGGGTAAAAGCAAGGGTAAGGGTAAGGGTAAGGGTAAGGGTAAGGGTAAGGGTGAGGGTAAGGGTAAGGGTAGGGGTAAGAGTAAGGGTAAGGGTAAGCTTAAGGGTAAAAGCAAGGGTAAGGGTAAGGGTAAGGGTAAGGGTAAGGGTAAGGGTAAGGGTAAGCTTAAGGGTAAAAGCAAGGGTAAGGGTAAGGGTAAGGGTAAGGGTAAGGGTAAGGGTAAGGGTAAGGGTAAGGGTAAGGGTAAGGGTAAGGGTAAGGGTAAGGGTAAGGGTAAGCTTAAGGGTAAAAGCAAGGGTAAGGGTAAGGGTAAGGGTAAGGGTAATGGTAAGGGTAAAGGTAAGGGTAAGCCTAAGGGTAAAAGCAAGGGTAAGGGTAAGGGTAAGGGTAAGGGTAAGGGTAAGGGTAAGGGTAAGGGTAAGGGTAAGGGTAAGGGTAAGGGTAAGGGTAAGCTTAAGGGTAAAAGCAAGGGTAAGGGTAAGGGTAAGGGTAAGGGTAAGGGTAAGGGTAAGGGTAAGGGTAAGGGTAAGCTTAAGGGTAAGGGTAAGGGTAAGGGTAAGGGTAAGCTTAAGGGTAAAAGCAAGGGTAAGGGTAAGGGTAAGGGTAAGGGTAAGGGTAAGCTTAAGGGTAAAAGCAAGGGTAAGGGTAAGGGTAAGGGTAAGGGTAAGGGTAAGCTTAAGGGTAAGGGTAAGGGTAAGGGTAAGGGTAAGCTTAAGGGTAAAAGCAAGGGTAAGGGTAAGAGTAAGGGTAAGGGTAAGGGTAAGGGTAAGGGTAAGGGTAAGGGTGAGCTTAAGGGTAAAAGCAAGGGTAAGGGTAAGGGTAAGGGTAAGGGTAAGGGTAAGGGTAAGTGTAAGGGTAAGGGTAAGCTTAAGGGTAAAAGCAAGGGTAAGGGTAAGGGTAAGGGTAAGGGTAAGGGTAAGGGTAAGGGTAAGGGTAAGGGTAAGGGTAAGGGTAAGGGTAAGGGTAAAGGTAAGGGTAAGCCTAAGGGTAAAAGCAAGGGTAAGGGTAAGGGTAAGGGTAAGGGTAAGGGTAAGAGTAAGGGTAAGGGTAAGGGTAAGGGTAAGCTTAAGGGTAAAAGCAAGGGTAAGGGTAAGGGTAAGGGTAAGGGTAAGCCTAAGGGTAAAAGCAAGGGTAAGGGTAAGGGTAAGGGTAAGGGTAAGGGTAAGCTTAAGGGTAAAAGCAAGGGTAAGGGTAAGGGTAAGGGTAAGGGTAAGGGTAAGGGTAAGCTTAAGGGTAAAAGCAAGGGTGAGGGTAAGGGTAAGGGTAAGGGTAAGGGTAAGGGTAAGGGTAAGGGTAAGGGTAAGGGTAAGGGTAAGCTTAAGGGTAAAAGCAAGGGTAAGGGTAAGGGTAAGGGTAAGGGTAAGGGTAAGGGTAAGGGTAAGGGTAAGGGTAAGGGTAAGGGTAAGGGTAAGGGTAAGGGTAAGGGTAAGGGTAAGGGTAAGGGTAAGCTTAAGGGTAAAAGCAAGGGTAAGGGTAAGGGTAAGGGTAAGGGTAAGGGTAAGGGTAAGGGTAAGGGTAAAGGTAAGGGTAAGCCTAAGGGTAAAAGCAAGGGTAAGGGTAAGGGTAAGGGTAAGGGTAAGGGTAAGGGTAAGGGTAAGGGTAAGGGTAAGGGTAAGGGTAAGGGTAAGGGTAAGGGTAAGGGTAAGGGTAAGGGTAAGGGTAAGGGTAAGGGTAAGGGTAAGGGTAAGGGTAAGCTTAAGGGTAAAAGCAAGGGTAAGGGTAAGGGTAAGGGTAAGGGTAAGCCTAAGGGTAAAAGCAAGGGTAAGGGTAAGGGTAAGGGTAAGGGTAAGGGTAAGGGTAAGCTTAAGGGTAAAAGCAAGGGTAAGGGTAAGGGTAAGGGTAAGGGTAAGGGTAAGGGTAAGCTCAAGGGTAAAAGCAAGGGTAAGGGTAAGGGTAAGGGTAAGGGTAAAGGTAAGGGTAAGGGTAAAGGTAAGGGTAAGCCTAAGGGTAAAAGCAAGGGTAAGGGTAAGGGTAAGGGTAAGGGTAAGGGTAAGGGTAAGGGTAAGGGTAGGGGTAAGCTTAAGGGTAAAAGCAAGGGTAAGGGTAAGGGTAAGGGTAAGGGTAAGGGTAAGGGTAAGGGTAAGGGTAAGGGTAAGGGTAAGCTTAAGGGTAAGGGTAAGGGTAAGGGTAAGCTTAAGGGTAAAAGCAAGGGTAAGGGTAAGGGTAAGGGTAAGGGTAAGCATAAGGGTAAAAGCAAGGGTAAGGGTAAGAGTAAGGGTAAGGGTAAGGGTAAGGGTAAGGGTAAGGGTAAGGGTAAGGGTGAGCTTAAGGGTAAAAGCAAGGGTAAGGGTAAGGGTAAGGGTAAGGGTAAGGGTAAGGGTAAGGGTAAGGGTAAGGGTAAGGGTAAGGGTAAGCTTAAGGGTAAAAGCAAGGTTAAGGGTAAGGGTAAGGGTAAGGGTAAGGGTAAGGGTAAGGGTAAGGGTAAGGGTAAGGGTAAAGGTAAGGGTAAGCCTAAGGGTAAAAGCAAGGGTAAGGGTAAGGGTAAGGGTAAGGGTAAGGGTAAGAGTAAGGGTAAGGGTAAGGGTAAGGGTAAGCTTAAGGGTAAAAGCAAGGGTAAGGGTAAGGGTAAGGGTAAGGGTAAGCCTAAGGGTAAAAGCAAGGGTAAGGGTAAGGGTAAGGGTAAGGGTAAGGGTAAGGGTAAGCTTAAGGGTAAAAGCAAGGGTAAGGGTAAGGGTAAGGGTAAGGGTAAGGGTAAGGGTAAGCTTAAGGGTAAAAGCAAGGGTGAGGGTAAGGGTAAGGGTAAGGGTAAGGGTAAGGGTAAGGGTAAGGGTAAGGGTAAGGTTAAGCTTAAGGGTAAAAGCAAGGGTAAGGGTAAGGGTAAGGGTAAGGGTAAGGGTAAGGGTAAGGGTAAGGGTAAGGGTAAGGGTAAGGGTAAGGGTAAGGGTAAGCTTAAGGGTAAAAGCAAGGGTAAGGGTAAGGGTAAGGGTAAGGGTAAGGGTAAAGGTAAGGGTAAGCCTAAGGGTAAAAGCAAGGGTAAGGGTAAGGGTAAGGGTAAGGGTAAGGGTAAGGGTAAGGGTAAGGGTAAGGGTAAGGGTAAGGGTAAGGGTAAGGGTAAGGGTAAGGGTAAGGGTAAGGGTAAGGGTAAGGGTAAGGGTAAGCTTAAGGGTAAAAGCACGGGTAAGGGTAAGGGTAAGGGTAAGGGTAAGCCTAAGGGTAAAAGCAAGGGTAAGGGTAAGGGTAAGGGTAAGGGTAAGGGTAAGCTTAAGGGTAAAAGCAAGGGTAAGGGTAAGGGTAAGGGTAAGGGTAAGGGTAAGGGTAAGCTCAAGGGTAAAAGCAAGGGTAAGGGTAAGGGTAAGGGTAAGGGTAAAGGTAAGGGTAAGGGTAAAGGTAAGGGTAAGCCTAAGGGTAAAAGCAAGGGTAAGGGTAAGGGTAAGGGTAAGGGTAAGGGTAAGGGTAAGGGTAAGGGTAAGGGTAAGGGTAAGCTTAAGGGTAAAAGCAAGGGTAAGGGTAAGGGTGAGGGTAAGGGTAAGGGTAAGGGTAAGGGTAAGGGTAAGGGTAAGGGTAAGCTTAAGGGTAAGGGTAAGGGTAAGGGTAAGCTTAAGGGTAAAAGCAAGGGTAAGGGTAAGGGTAAGGGTAAGGGTAAGCTTAAGGGTAAAAGCAAGGGTAAGGGTAAGGGTAAGGGTAAGGGTAAGGGTAAGGGTAAGGGTAAGGGTAAGCTTAAGGGTAAGGGTAAGGGTAAGAGTAAGGGTAAGCTTAAGGGTAAAAGCAAGGGTAAGGGTAAGGGTAAGGGTAAGGGTAAGGGTAAGCTTAAGGGTAAGGGTAAGGGTAAGGGTAAGGGTAAGCTTAAGGGTAAAAGCAAGGGTAAGGTTAAGGGTAAGGGTAAGGGTAAGGGTAAGGGTAAGGGTAAGCTTAAGGGTAAGGGTAAGGGTAAGGGTAAGGGTAAGCTTAAGGGTAAAAGCAAGGGTAAGGGTAAGGGTAAGGGTAAGGGTAAGGGTAATGGTAAGGGTAAGGGTAAGGGTAAGGGTAAGGGTAAGGGTAAGGGTAAGGGTAAGGGTAAGGGTAAGGGTAAGGGTAAGGGTAAGGGTAAGGGTAAGGGTAAGGGTAAGGGTAAGGGTAAGGGTAAGGGTAAGCTTAAGGGTAAGGGTAAGGGTAAGGGTAAGTTTAAGGGTAAAAGCAAGGGTAAGGGTAAGGGTGAGGGTAAGGGTAAGGGTAAGCTTAAGGGTAAAAGCAAGGGTAAGGGTAAGGGTGAGGGTAAGGGTAAGGGTAAGGGTAAGGGTAAGGGTAAGGGTAAGGTTAAGGGTAAGCTTAAGGGTAAGGGTAAGGGTAAGCTTAAGGGTAAAAGCAAGGGTAAGGGTAAGGGTAAGGGTAAGGGTAAGGGTAAAGGTAAGGGTAAGCCTAAGGGTAAAAGCAAGGGTAAGGGTAAGAGTAAGGGTAAGGCTAAGGGTAAGGGTAAGGGTAAGGGTAAGGGTAAGGGTAAGGGTAAGGGTAAGCTTAAGGGTAAAAGCAAGGGTAAGGGTAAGTGTAAGGGTAAGGGTAAGAGTAAGGGTAAGGCTAAGGGTAAGGGTAAGGGTAAGGGTAAGGGTAAGGGTAAGGGTAAGGGTAAGCTTAAGGGTAAAAGCAAGGGTAAGGGTAAGGGTAAGGGTAAGGGTATAGGTAAGGGTAAGGGTAAGGGTAAGGGTAAGGGTAAGGGTAAGGGTAAGCTCAAGGGTAAAAGCAAGGGTAAGGGTAAGGGTAAGGGTAAGGGTAAGGGTTAGGGTAAGGGTAAAGGTAAGGGTAAGCCTAAGGGTAAAAGCAAGGGTAAGGGTAAGGGTAAGGGTAAGGGTAAGGGTAAGGGTAAGGGTAAGGGTAAGGGTAAGGGTAAGAGTAAGGGTAAGGGTAAGGGTAAGCTTAAGGGTAAAAGCAAGGGTAAGGGTAAGGGTAAGGGTAAGGGTAAGCCTAAGGGTAAAAGCAAGGGTAAGGGTAAGGTTAAGGGTAAGGGTAAGGGTAAGCTTAAGGGTAAAAGCAAGGGTAAGGGTAAGGGTAAGGGTAAGGGTAAGGGTAAGCTTAAGGGTAAAAGCAAGGGTAAGGGTAAGGGTGAGGGTAAGGGTAAGGGTAAGGGTAAGGGTAAAGGTAAGGGTAAGCCTAAGAGTAAAAGCAAGGGTAAGGGTAAGGGTAAGCTTAAGGGTAAAAGCAAGGGTAAGGGTAAGGGTAAGGGTAAGGGTAAGGGTAAGGGTAAGGGTAAGGGTAAGGGTAAGGGTAAGGGTAAGGGTAAGCTTAAGGGTAAAAGCAAGGGTAAGGGTAAGGGTAAGCGTAAGGGTAAGGGTAAAGGTAAGGGTAAGCCTAAGGGTAAAAGCAAGGGTAAGGGTAAGGGTAAGGGTAAGGGTAAGGGTAAGGGTAAGGGTAAGGGTAAGGGTTAGGGTAAGGGTAAGGGTAAGGGTAAGGGTAAGGGTAAGGGTAAGGGTAAGGGTAAGGGTAAGCTTAAGGGTAAAAGCAAGGGTAAGGGTAAGGGTAAGGGTAAGGGTAAGCCTAAGGGTAAAAGCAAGGGTAAGGGTAAGGGTAAGGGTAAGGGTAAGGGTAAGCTTAAGGGTAAAAGCAAGGGTAAGGGTAAGGGTAAGGGTAAGGGTAAGGGTAAGGGTAAGGGTAAGCTCAAGGGTAAAAGCAAGGGTAAGGGTAAGGGTAAGGGTAAGGGTAAAGGTAAGGGTAAGGGTAAAGGTAAGGGTAAGCCTAAGGGTAAAAGCAAGGGTAAGGGTAAGGGTAAGGGTAAGGGTAAGGGTAAGGGTAAGGGTAAGGGTAAGCTTAAGGGTAAAAGCAAGGGTAAGGGTAAGGGTAAGGGTAAGGGTAAGGGTAAGGGTAAGGGTAAGGGTAAGGGTAAGGGTAAGCTTAAGGGTAAGGGTAAGGGTAAGGGTAAGCTTAAGGGTAAAAGCAAGGGTAAGGGTAAGGGTAAGGGTAAGGGTAAGCTTAAGGGTAAAAGCAAGGGTAAGGGTAAGGGTAAGGGTAAGGGTAAGGGTAAGGGTAAGGGTAAGGGTAAGGGTAAGGGTAAGGGTAAGGGTAAGGGTAAGCTTAAGGGTAAGGGTAAGGGTAAGGGTAAGGGTAAGCTTAAGGGTAAAAGCAAGGGTAAGGGTAAGGGTAAGGGTAAGGGTAAGGGTAAGCTTAAGGGTAAGGGTAAGGGTAAAGGTAAGGGTAAGCTTAAGGGTAAAAGCAAGGGTAAGGTTAAGGGTAAGGGTAAGGGTAAGGGTAAGGGTAAGGGTAAGCTTAAGGGTAAGGGTAAGGGTAAGGGTAAGGGTAAGCTTAAGGGTAAAAGCAAGGGTAAGGGTAAGGGTAAGGGTAAGGGTAAGGGTAAGGGTAAGGGTAAGGGTAAGGGTAAGGGTAAGGGTAAGGGTAAGCTAAAGGGTAAGGGTAAGGGTAAGGGTAAGCTTAAGGGTAAAAGCAAGGGTAAGGGTAAGGGTAAGGGTAAGGGTAAGGGTAAGCTTAAGGGTAAAAGCAAGGGTAAGGGTAAGGGTAAGGGTAAGGGTAAGGGTAAGGGTAAGGGTAAGGGTAAGGGTAAGGGTAAGGGTGAGGGTAAGCTTAAGGGTAAGGGTAAGGGTAAGGGTAAGCTTAAGGGTAAAAGCAAGGGTAAGGGTAAGGGTAAGGGTAAGGGTAAGGGTAAAGGTAAGGGTAAGCCTAAGGGTAAAAGCAAGGGTAAGGGTAAGGGTAAGGGTAAGGGTAAGGGTAAGGGTAAGGGTAAGGGTAAGGGTAAGGGTAAGGGTAAGGGTAAGGGTAAGCTTAAGGGTAAAAGCAAGGGTAAGGGTAAGGGTAAGGGTAAGGGTCAGGGTAAGGGTAAGGGTGAGGTTAAGGGTAAGGGTAAGGGTAAGCTTAAGGGTAAAAGCAAGGGTAAGGGTAAGGGTAAGGGTAAGGGTAAGGGTAAGGGTAAGGGTAAGGGTAAGGGTAAGGGTAAGCTTAAGGGTAAAAGCAAGGGTAAGGGTAAGGGTAAGGGTAAGGGTAAGGGTTAGGGTAAGGGTAAAGGTAAGGGTAAGCCTAAGGGTAAAAGCAAGGGTAAGGGTAAGGGTAAGGGTAAGGGTAAGGGTAAGGGTAAGGGTAAGGGTAAGGGTAAGGGTAAGGGTAAGAGTAAGGGTAAGGGTAAGGGTAAGCTTAAGGGTAAAAGCAAGGGTAAGGGTAAGGGTAAGGGTAAGGGTAAGCCTAAGGGTAAAAGCAAGGGTAAGGGTAAGGTTAAGGGTAAGGGTAAGGGTAAGCTAAAGGGTAAAAGCAAGGGTAAGGGTAAGGGTAAGGGTAAGGGTAAGGGTAAGCTTAAGGGTAAAAGCAAGGGTAAGGGTAAGGGTGAGGGTAAGGGTAAGGGTAAGGGTAAGGGTAAAGGTAAGGGTAAGCCTAAGAGTAAAAGCAAGGGTAAGGGTAAGGGTAAGGGTAAGGGTAAGGGTAAGGGTAAGGGTAAGCTTAAGGGTAAAAGCAAGGGTAAGGATAAGGGTAAGGGTAAGGGTAAGGGTAAGGGTAAGGGTAAGGGTAAGGGTAAATTGAAATAGTTTCGAAAATACCAGAGTTACCGGCCAAGTTTGGTATGCAAACATAGGTTTGCGAGGTCGCTGAACATGACTTAGACATTATCTCATCGATATCTCCTACCGTTTAGATTTTCACCTGTCAAATGGGAAATTTCCAAAATGTGAAATTTCAAAATCATTTATTTTCCCTGTCAACTGACGGAATCAACTGGGAATTGCAGATTATAATTCATCATCGAACCCTCTTCGATTATACCAATTTTGAAGGAAATCTATTTTTTCAAATTTTCATCGAAATTTTACTAAGGGTCTAGACCCCCCAAAAACGCTATATTTGGCTTATTTTAAAGAATTCAGGGGTACCCGAGCGTAGTTTTTCGATGTGAAGTTCTTGAGCTCGTTAGTGTGAATGATAGGAAGCAATAATAGAATCACCCACTCATCAATTCTTCCTTGTAGAGCCCTTCAAACAAAACTCGGAAACGAAAAACGCGAAAGTTTCAAATTGAAATAGTTTCGAAAATACCAGAGTTACCGGCCAAGTTTGGTATGCAAACATAGGTTTGCGAGGTCGCTGAACATGACTAAGACATTATCTCATCGATATCTCCTACCGTTTAGATTTTCACCTGTCAAATGGGAAATTTCCAAAATGTGAAATTTCAAAATCATTTATTTTCCCTGTCAACTGACGGAATCAACTGGGAATTGCAGATTATAATTCATCATCGAACCCTCTTCGATTATACCAATTTTGAAGGAAATCTATTTTCTCAAATTTTCATCGAAATTTTACTAAGGGTCTAGACCCCCCAAAAACGCTATATTTGGCTTATTTCAAAGAATTCAGGGGTACCCGAGCGTAGTTTTTCGATGTGAAGTTCTTGAGCTCGTTAGTGTGAATGATAAGAAGCAATAATAGAATCACCCACTCATCAATTCTTCCTTGTAGAGCCCTTCAAACAAAACTCGGAAACGAAAAACGCGAAAGTTTCAAATTGAAATAGTTTCGAGAATACCAGAGTTACCGGCCAAGTTTGGTATGCAAACATAGGTTTGCGAGGTCGCTGAACATGACTAAGACATTATCTCATCGATATCTCCTACCGTTTAGATTTTCACCTGTCAAATGGGAAATTTGCAAAATGTGAAATTTCAAAATCATTTATTTTCCCTGTCAACTGACGGAATCAACTGGGAATTGCAGATTATAATTCATCATCGAACCCTCTTCGATTATACCAATTTTGAAGGAAATCTATTTTTTCAAATTTTCATCGAAATTTTACTAAGGGTCTAGACCCCCCAAAAACGCTATATTTGGCTTATTTTAAAGAATTCAGGGGTACCCGAGCGTAGTTTTTCGACGTGAAGTTCTTGAGCTCGTTAGTGTGAATGATAAGAAGCAATAATAGAATCACCCACTCATCAATTCTTCCTTGTAGAGCCCTTCAAACAAAACTCGGAAACGAAAAACGCGAAAGTTTCAAATTGAAATAGTTTCGAAAATACCAGAGTTACCGGCCAAGTTTGGTATGCAAACATAGGTTTGCGAGGTCGCTGAACATGACTAAGACATTATCTCATCGATATCTCCTACCGTTTAGATTTTCACCTGTCAAATGGGAAATTTCCAAAATGTGAAATTTCAAAATCATTTATTTTCCCTGTCAACTGACGGAATCAACTGGGAATTGCAGATTATAATTCATCATCGAACCCTCTTCGATTATGCCAATTTTGAAGGAAACCTATTTTTTCAAATTTTCATCGAAATTTTACTAAGGGTCTAGACCCCCCAAAAACGCTATATTTGGCTTATTTTAAAGAATTCAGGGGTACCCGAGCGTAGTTTTTCGATGTGAAGTTCTTGAGCTCGTTAGTGTGAATGATAAGAAGCAATAATAGAATCACCCACTCATCAATTCTTCCTTGTAGAGCCCTTCAAACAAAACTCGGAAACGAAAAACGCGAAAGTTTCAAATTGAAATAGTTTCGAAAATACCAGAGTTACCGGCCAAGTTTGGTATGCAAACATAGGTTTGCGAGGTCGCTGAACATGACTAAGACATTATCTCATCGATATCTCCGACCGTTTAGATTTTCACCTGTCAAATGGGAAATTTCCAAAATGTGAAATTTCAAAATCATTTATTTTCCCTGTCAACTGACGGAATCAACTGGGAATTGCAGATTATAATTCATCATCGAACCCTCTTCGATTATACCAATTTTGAAGGAAATCTATTTTTTCAAATTTTCATCGAAATTTTACTAAGGGTCTAGACCCCCCAAAAACGCTATATTTGGCTTATTTTAAAGAATTCAGGGGTACCCGAGCGTAGTTTTCCGATGTGAAGTTCTTGAGCTCGTTAGTGTGAATGATAAGAAGCAATAATAGAATCACCCACTCATCAATTCTTCCTTGTAGAGCCCTTCAAACAAAACTCGGAAACGAAAAACGCGAAAGTTTCAAATTGAAATAGTTTCGAAAATACCAGAGTTACCGGCCAAGTTTGGTATGCAAACATAGGTTTGCGAGGTCGCTGAACATGACTAAGACATTATCTCATCGATATCTCCTACCGTTTAGATTTTCACCTGTCAAATGGGAAATTTCCAAAATGTGAAATTTCAAAATCATTTATTTTCCCTGTCAACTGACGGAATCAACTGGGAATTGCAGATTATAATTCATCATCGAACCCTCTTCGATTATACCAATTTTGAAGGAAATCTATTTTTTCAAATTTTCATCGAAATTTTACTGAGGGTCTAGACCCCCCAAAAACGCTATATTTGGCTTATTTTAAAGAATTCAGGGGTACCCGAGCGTAGTTTTTCGATGTGAAGTTCTTGAGCTCGTTAGTGTAAATGATAAGAAGTAATAATAGAATCATCCACTCATCAATTCTTCCTTGTAGAGCCCTTCAAACAAAACTCGGAAACGAAAAACGCGAAAGTTTCAAATTGAAATAGTTTCGAAAATACCAGAGTTACCGGCCAAGTTTGGTATGCAAACATAGGTTTGCGAGGTCTCTGAACATGACCAAGACATTATCTCATCGATATCTCCAACCGTTTAGATTTTCACCTGTCAAATGGGAAATTTCCAAAATGTGAAATTTCAAAATCATTTATTTTCCCTGTCAACTGACGGAATCAACTGGGAATTGCAGATTATAATTCATCATCGAACCCTCTTCGATTATACCAATTTTGAAGGAAATCAATTTTTTCAAATTTTCATCGAAATTTTACTAAGGGTCTAGACTCCCCAAAAACGCTATATTTGGCTTATTTTAAAGAATTCAGGGGTACCCGAGCGTAGTTTTTCGAAGTGAAGTTCTTGAGCTCGTTAGTGTGAATGATAAGAAGCAATAATAGAATCACCCACTCATCAATTCTTCCTTGTAGAGCCCTTCAAACAAAACTCGGAAACGAAAAACGCGAAAGTTTCAAATTGAAATAGTTTCGAAAATACCAGAGTTACCGGCCAAGTTTGGTATGCAAACATAGGTTTGCGAGGTCGCTGAACATGACTAAGACATTATCTCATCGATATCTCCTACCGTTTAGATTTTCACCTGTCAAATGGGAAATTTCCAAAATGTGAAATTTCAAAATCATTTATTTTCCCTGTCAACTGACGGAATCAACTGGGAATTGCAGATTATAATTCATCATCGAACCCTCTTCGATTATACCAATTTTGAAGGAAATCTATTTTTTCAAATTTTCATCGAAATTTTACTAAGGGTCTAGACCCCCCAAAAACGCTATATTTGGCTTATTTTAAAGAATTCAGGGGTACCCGAGCGTAGTTTTTCGATGTGAAGTTCTTGAGCTCGTTAGTGTGAATGATAAGAAGCAATAATAGAATCACCCACTCATCAATTCTTCCTTGTAGAGCCCTTCAAACAAAACTCGGAAACGAAAAACGCGAAAGTTTCAAATTGAAATAGTTTCGAAAATACCAGAGTTACCGGCCAAGTTTGGTATGCAAACATAGGTTTGCGAGGTCGCTGAACATGACTAAGACATTATCTCATCGATATCTCCTACCGTTTAGATTTTCACCTGTCAAATGGGAAATTTCCAAAATGTGAAATTTCAAAATCATTTATTTTCCCTGTCAACTGACGGAATCAACTGGGAATTGCAGATTATAATTCATCATCGAACCCTCTTTGATTATACCAATTTTGAAGGAAATCTATTTTTTCAAATTTTCATCGAAATTTTACTAAGGGTCTAGACCCCCCAAAAACGCTATATTTGGCTTATTTTAAAGAATTCAGGGGTACCCGAGCGTAGTTTTTCGATGTGAAGTTCTTGAGCTCGTTAGTGTGAATGATAAGAAGCAATAATAGAATCACCCACTCATCAATTCTTCCTTGTAGAGCCCTTCAAACTAAACTCGGAAACGAAAAACGCGAAAGTTTAAAATTGAAATAGTTTCGAAAATACCAGAGTTACCGGCCAAGTTTGGTATGCAAACATAGGTTTGCGAGGTCGCTGAACATGACTAAGACATTATCTCATCGATATCTCCTACCGTTTAGATTTTCACCTGTCAAATGGGAAATTTCCAAAATGTGAAATTTCAAAATCATTTATTTTCCCTGTCAACTGACGGAATCAACTGGAAATTGCAGATTATAATTCATTATCGAACCCTCTTCGATTATACCAATTTTGAAGGAAATCTATTTTTTCAAATTTTCATCGAAATTTTACTAAGGGTCTAGACCCCTCAAAAACGCTATATTTGGCTTATTTTAAAGAATTCAGGGGTACCCGAGCGTAGTTTTTCGATGTGAAGTTCTTGAGCTCGTTAGTGTGAATGATAAGAAGCAATAATAGAATCACCCACTCATCAATTCTTCCTTGTAGAGCCCTTCAAACAAAACTCGGAAACGAAAAACGCGAAAGTTTCAAATTGAAATAGTTTCGAAAATACCAGAGTAACCGGCCAAGTTTGGTATGCAAACATAGGTTTGCGAGTTCGCTGAACATGACTAAGACATTATCTCATCGATATCTCCTACCGTTTAGATTTTCACCTGTCAAATGGGAAATTTCCAAAATGTGAAATTTCAAAATCATTTATTTTCCCTGTCAACTGACGGAATCAACTGGGAATTGCAGATTATAATTCATCATCGAACCCTCTTCGATTATACCAATTTTGAAGGAAATCTATTTTTTCAAATTTTCATCGAAATTTTACTAAGGGTCTAGACCCCCCAAAAACGCTATATTTGGCTTATTTTAAAGAATTCAGGGGTACCCGAGCGTAGTTTTTCGATGTGAAGTTCTTGAGCTCGTTAGTGTGAATGATAAGAAGCAATAATAGAATCACCCACTCATCAATTCTTCCTTGTAGAGCCCTTCAAACAAAACTCGGAAACGAAAAACGCGAAAGTTTCAAATTGAAATAGTTTCGAAAATACCAGAGTTACCGGCCAAGTTTGGTATGCAAACATAGGTTTGCGAGGTCGCTGAACATGACTTAGACATTATCTCATCGATATCTCCTTCCGTTTAGATTTTCACCTGTCAAATGGGAAATTTCCAAAATGTGAAATTTCAAAGTCAATTATTTCATCTCTCAATTGACGGAATCGATTAGGAATTGCAGATTATAATTCAGCATTGAACCCTCTCCGATTATACCGACTTTGAAGGAAATCTATTTTTTCGAATTTCCATCGAAATTTTACTAAGGGTCTAGACCCCCCAAAAACGCTATATTTGGCTTATTTTAAAGAATTCAGGGGTACCCGAGCGTAGTTTTTCGATGTGAAGTTCTTGAGCTCGTTAGTGTGAATGATAAGAAGCAATAATAGAATCACCCACTCATCAATTCTTCCTTGTAGAGCCCTTCAAACAAAACTCGGAAACGAAAAACACGAAAGTTTCAAATTGAAATAGTTTCAAAAATACCAGAGTTACCGGCCAAGTTTGGTATGCAAACATAGGTTTGCGAGGTCGCTGAACATGACTAAGACATTATCTCATCGATATCTCCTACCGTTTAGATTTTCACCTGTCAAATGGGAAATTTCCAAAATGTGAAATTTCAAAATCATTTATTTTCCCTGTCAACTGACGGAATCAACTGGGAATTGCAGATTATAATTCATCATCGAACCCTCTTCGATTATACCAATTTTGAAGGAAATCTATTTTTTCAAATTTTCATCGAAATTTTACTAAGGGTCTAGACCCCCAAAAACGCTATATTTGGCTTATTTTAAAGAATTCAGGGGTACCCGAGCGTAGTTTTTCGATGTGAAGTTCTTGAGCTCGTTAGTGTGAATGATAAGAAGCAATAATAGAATCACCCACTCATCAATTCTTCCTTGTAGAGCCCTTCAAACTAAACTCGGAAACGAAAAACGCGAAAGTTTCAAATTGAAATAGTTTCGAAAATACCAGAGTTACCGGCCAAGTTTGGTATGCAAACATAGGTTTGCGAGGTCGCTGAACATGACTAAGACATTATCTCATCGATATCTCCTACCGTTTAGATTTTCACCTGTCAAATGGGAAATTTCCAAAATGTGAAATTTCAAAATCATTTATTTTCCCTGTCAACTGACGGAATCAACTGGGAATTGCAGATTATAATTCATCATCGAACCCTCTTTGATTATACCAATTTTGAAGGAAATCTATTTTTTCAAATTTTCATCGAAATTTTACTAAGGGTCTAGACCCCCCAAAAACGCTATATTTGGCTTATTTTAAAGAATTCAGGGGTACCCGAGCGTAGTTTTTCGATGTGAAGTTCTTGAGCTCGTTAGTGTGAATGATAAGAAGCAATAATAGAATCACCCACTCATCAATTCTTCCTTGTAGAGCCCTTCAAACTAAACTCGGAAACGAAAAACGCGAAAGTTTCAAATTGAAATAGTTTCGAAAATACCAGAGTTACCGGCCAAGTTTGGTATGCAAACATAGGTTTGCGAGGTCGCTGAACATGACTAAGACATTATCTCATCGATATCTCCTACCGTTTAGATTTTCACCTGTCAAATGGGAAATTTCCAAAATGTGAAATTTCAAAATCATTTATTTTCCCTGTCAACTGACGGAATCAACTGGAAATTGCAGATTATAATTCATTATCGAACCCTCTTCGATTATACCAATTTTGAAGGAAATCTATTTTTTCAAATTTTCATCGAAATTTTACTAAGGGTCTAGACCCCTCAAAAACGCTATATTTGGCTTATTTTAAAGAATTCAGGGGTACCCGAGCGTAGTTTTTCGATGTGAAGTTCTTGAGCTCGTTAGTGTGAATGATAAGAAGCAATAATAGAATCACCCACTCATCAATTCTTCCTTGTAGAGCCCTTCAAACAAAACTCGGAAACGAAAAACGCGAAAGTTTCAAATTGAAATAGTTTCGAAAATACCAGAGTAACCGGCCAAGTTTGGTATGCAAACATAGGTTTGCGAGTTCGCTGAACATGACTAAGACATTATCTCATCGATATCTCCTACCGTTTAGATTTTCACCTGTCAAATGGGAAATTTCCAAAATGTGAAATTTCAAAATCATTTATTTTCCCTGTCAACTGACGGAATCAACTGGGAATTGCAGATTATAATTCATCATCGAACCCTCTTCGATTATACCAATTTTGAAGGAAATCTATTTTTTCAAATTTTCATCGAAATTTTACTAAGGGTCTAGACCCCCCAAAAACGCTATATTTGGCTTATTTTAAAGAATTCAGGGGTACCCGAGCGTAGTTTTTCGATGTGAAGTTCTTGAGCTCGTTAGTGTGAATGATAAGAAGCAATAATAGAATCACCCACTCATCAATTCTTCCTTGTAGAGCCCTTCAAACAAAACTCGGAAACGAAAAACGCGAAAGTTTCAAATTGAAATAGTTTCGAAAATACCAGAGTTACCGGCCAAGTTTGGTATGCAAACATAGGTTTGCGAGGTCGCTGAACATGACTTAGACATTATCTCATCGATATCTCCTTCCGTTTAGATTTTCACCTGTCAAATGGGAAATTTCCAAAATGTGAAATTTCAAAGTCAATTATTTCATCTCTCAATTGACGGAATCGATTAGGAATTGCAGATTATAATTCAGCATTGAACCCTCTCCGATTATACCGACTTTGAAGGAAATCTATTTTTTCGAATTTCCATCGAAATTTTACTAAGGGTCTAGACCCCCCAAAAACGCTATATTTGGCTTATTTTAAAGAATTCAGGGGTACCCGAGCGTAGTTTTTCGATGTGAAGTTCTTGAGCTCGTTAGTGTGAATGATAAGAAGCAATAATAGAATCACCCACTCATCAATTCTTCCTTGTAGAGCCCTTCAAACAAAACTCGGAAACGAAAAACACGAAAGTTTCAAATTGAAATAGTTTCAAAAATACCAGAGTTACCGGCCAAGTTTGGTATGCAAACATAGGTTTGCGAGGTCGCTGAACATGACTAAGACATTATCTCATCGATATCTCCTACCGTTTAGATTTTCACCTGTCAAATGGGAAATTTCCAAAATGTGAAATTTCAAAATCATTTATTTTCCCTGTCAACTGACGGAATCAACTGGGAATTGCGGATTATAATTCATCATCGAACCCTCTTCGATTATACCAATTTTGAAGGAAATCTATTTTTTCAAATTTTCATCGAAATTTTACTAAGGGTCTAGACCCCCAAAAACGCTATATTTGGCTTATTTTAAAGAATTCAGGGGTACCCGAGCGTAGTTTTTCGATGTGAAGTTCTTGAGCTCGTTAGTGTGAATGATAAGAAGCAATAATAGAATCACCCACTCATCAATTCTTCCTTGTAGAGCCCTTCAAACTAAACTCGGAAACGAAAAACGCGAAAGTTTCAAATTGAAATAGTTTCGAAAATACCAGAGTTACCGGCCAAGTTCGGTATGCAAACATAGGTTTGCGAGGTCGCTGAACATGACTAAGACATTATCTCATCGATATCTCCTACCGTTTAGATTTTCACCTGTCAAATGGGAAATTTCCAAAATGTGAAATTTCAAAATCATTTATTTTCCCTGTCAACTGACGGAATCAACTGGGAATTGCAGATTATAATTCATCATCGAACCCTCTTCGATTATACCAATTTTGAAGGAAATCTATTTTTTCAAATTTTCATCGAAATTTTACTAAGGGTCTAGACCCCTCAAAAACGCTATATTTGGCTTATTTTAAAGAATTCAGGGGTACCCGAGCGTAGTTTTTCGATGTGAAGTTCTTGAGCTCGTTAGTGTGAATGATAAGAAGCAATAATAGAATCACCCACTCATCAATTCTTCCTTGTAGAGCCCTTCAAACAAAACTCGGAAACGAAAAACGCGAAAGTTTCAAATTGAAATAGTTTCGAAAATACCAGAGTAACCGGCCAAGTTTGGTATGCAAACATAGGTTTGCGAGTTCGCTGAACATGACTAAGACATTATCTCATCGATATCTCCTACCGTTTAGATTTTCACCTGTCAAATGGGAAATTTCCAAAATGTGAAATTTCAAAATCATTTATTTTCCCTGTCAACTGACGGAATCAACTGGGAATTGCAGATTATAATTCATCATCGAACCCTCTTCGATTATATCAATTTTGAAGGAAATCTATCTTTTCAAATTTTCATCGAAATTTTACTAAGGGTCTAGACCCCCCAAAAACGCTATATTTGGCTTATTTTAAAGAATTCAGGGGTACCTGAGCGTAGTTTTTCGATGTGAAGTTCTTGAGCTCGTTAGTGTGAATGATAAGAAGCAATAATAGAATCACCCACTCATCAATTCTTCCTTGTAGAGCCCTTCAAACAAAACTCGGAAACGAAAAACGCGAAAGTTTCAAATTGAAATAGTTTCGAAAATACCAGAGCTACCGGCCAAGTTTGGTATGCAAACATAGGTTTGCGAGGTCGCTGAACATGACTAAGACATTATCTCATCGATATCTCCTACCGTTTAGATTTTCACCTGTCAAATGGGAAATTTCCAAAATGTGAAATTTCAAAATCATTTATTTTCCCTGTCAACTGACGGAATCAACTGGGAATTGCAGATTATAATTCATCATCGGACCCTCTTCGATTATACCAATTTTGAAGGAAATCTATTTTTTCAAATTTTCATCGAAATTTTACTAAGGGTCTAGACCCCCCAAAAACGCTATATTTGGCTTATTTTAAAGAATTCAGGGGTACCCGAGCGTAGTTTTTCGATGTGAAGTTCTTGAGCTCGTTAGTGTGAATGATAAGAAGCAATAATAGAATCACCCACTCATCAATTCTTCCTTGTAGAGCCCTTCAAACAAAACTCGGAAACGAAAAACGCGAAAGTTTCAAATTGAAATAGTTTCGAAAATACCAGAGTTACCGGCCAAGTTTGGTATGCAAACATAGGTTTTTGAGGCCGCTGAACATGACTAAGACATTATCTCATCGATATCTTCTACCGTTTAGATTTTCACCTGTCAAATGGGAAATTTCCAAAATGTGAAATTTCAAAATCATTTATTTTCCCTGTCAACTGACGGAATCAACTGGGAATTGCAGATTATAATTCATCATCGAACCCTCTTCGATTATAACAATTTTGAAGGAAATCTATTTTTTCAAATTTTCATCGAAATTTTACTAAGGGTCTAGACCCCCCAAAAACGCTATATTTGGCTTATTTTAAAGAATTCAGGGGTACCCGAGCGTAGTTTTTCGATGTGAAGTCCTTGAGCTCGTTAGTGTGAATGATAAGAAGCAATAATAGAATCACCCACTCATCAATTCTTCCTTGTAGAGCCCTTCAAACAAAACTCGGAAACGAAAAACGCGAAAGTTTCAAATTGAAATAGTTTCGAAAATACCAGAGTTACCGGCCAAGTTTGGTATGCAAACATAGGTTTGCGAGGTCGTTGAACATGACTAAGACATTATCTCATCGATATCTCCTACCGTTTAGATTTTCACCTGTCAAATGGGAAATTTCCAAAATGTGAAATTTCAAAATCATTTATTTTCCCTGTCAACTGACGGAATCAACTGGGAATTGCAGATTATAATTCATCATCGAACCCTCTTCGATTATGCCAATTTTGAAGGAAATCTATTTTTTCAAATTTTCATCGAAATTTTACTAAGGGTCTAGACCCCCCAAAAACGCTATATTTGGCTCATTTTAAAGAATTCAGGGGTACCCGAACGTAGTTTTTCGATGTGAAGTTCTTGAGGTGGTTAGTGTGAATGATAAGAAGCAATAATAGAATCACCCACTCATCAATTCTTCCTTGTAGAGCCCTTCAAACAAAACTCGGAAACGAAAAACGCGAAAGTTTCAAATTGAAATAGTTTCGAAAATACCAGAGTTACCGGCCAAGTTTGGTATGCAAACATAGGTTTGCGAGGTCGCTGAACATGACTAAGACATTATCTCATCGATATCTCCTACCGTTTAGATTTTCACCTGTCAAATGGGAAATTTCCAAAATGTGAAATTTCAAAATCATTTATTTTCCCTGTCAACTGACGGAATCAACTGGGAATTGCAGATTATGATTCATCACCGAACCCTCTTCGATTATACCAATTTTGAAGGAAATCTATTTTTTCAAATTTTCATCGAAATTTTACTAAGGGTCTAGACCCCCCAAAAACGCTATATTTGGCTTATTTTAAAGAATTCAGGGGTACCCGAGCGTAGTTTTTCGATGTGAAGTTCTTGAGCTCGTTAGTGTGAATGATGAGAAGCAATAATAGAATCACCCACTCCTCAATTCTTCCTTGTAGAGCCCTTCAAACAAAACTCGGAAACGAAAAACGCGAAAGTTTCAAATTGAAATAGTTTCGAAAATACCAGAGTTACCGGCCAAGTTTGGTATGCAAACATAAGTTTGCGAGGTCGCTGAACATGACTAAGACATTATCTCATCGATATCTCCTACCGTTTAGATTTTCACCTGTCAAATGGGAAATTTCCAAAATGTGAAATTTCAAAATCATTTATTTTCCCTGTCAACTGACGGAATCAACTGGGAATTGCAGATTATAATTCATCATCGAACCCTCTTCGATTATACCAATTTTGAAGGAAATCTATTTTTTCAAATTTTCATCGAAATTTTACTAAGGGTCTAGACCCCCCAAAAACGCTATATTTGGCTTATTTTAAAGAATTCAGGGGTACCCGAGCGTAGTTTTTTGATGTGAAGTTCTTGAGCTCGTTAGTGTGAATGATAAGAAGCAATAATAGAATCACCCACTCATCAATTCTTCCTTGTAGAGCCCTTCAAACAAAACTCGGAAACGAAAAACGCGAAAGTTTCAAATTGAAATAGTTTCGAAAATACCAGAGTTACCGGCCAAGTTTGGTATGCAAACATAGGTTTGCGAGGTCGCTGAACATGACTAAGACATTATCTCATCGATATCTCCTACCGTTTAGATTTTCACCTGTCAAATGGGAAATTTCCAAAATGTGAAATTTCAAAATCATTTATTTTCCCTGTCAACTGACGGAATCAACTGGGAATTGCAGATTATAATTCATCATCGAACCCTCTTCGATTATACTTATTTTGAAGGAAATCTATTTTTTCAAATTTTCATCGAAATTTTACTAAGGGTCTAGACCCCCCAAAAACGCTATATTTGGCTTATTTTAAAGAATTCAGGGGTACCCGAGCGTAGTTTTTCGATGTGAAGTTCTTGAGCTCGTTAGTGTAAATGATAAGAAGCAATAATAGAATCACCCACTCATCAATTCTTCCTTGTAGAGCCCTTCAAACAAAACTCGGAAACGAAAAACGCGAAAGTTTCAAATTGAAATAGTTTCGAAAATACCAGAGTTACCGGCCAAGTTTGGTATGCAAACATAGGTTTGCGAGGTCGCTGAACATGACTAAGACATTATCTCATCGATATCTCCTACCGTTTAGATTTTCACCTGTCAAATGGGAAATTTCCAAAATGTGAAATTTCAAAATCATTTATTTTCCCTGTCAAGTGACGGAATCAACTGGGAATTGCAGATTATAATTCATCATCGAACCCTCTTCGATTATACCAATTTTGAAGGAAATCTATTCTTTCAAATTTTCATCGAAATTTTACTAAGGGTCTAGACCCCCCAAAAACGCTATATTTGGCTTATTTTAAAGAATTCAGGGGTACCCGAGCGTAGTTTTTCGATGTGAAGTTCTTGAGCTCGTAAGTGTGAATGATAAGAAGCAATAATAGAATCACCCACTCATCAATTCTTCCTTGTAGAGCCCTTCAAACAAAACTCGGAAACGAAAAACGCGAAAGTTTCAAATTGAAATAGTTTCGAAAATACCAGAGTTACCGGCCAAGTTTGGTATGCAAACATAGGTTTGCGAGGTCGCTGAACATGACTAAGATATTATCTCATCGATATCTCCTACCGTTTAGAATTTCACCTGTCAAATGGGAAATTTCCAAAATGTGAAATTTCAAAATCATTTATTTTCCCTGTCAACTGACGGAATCAACTGGAAATTGCAGATTATAATTCATTATCGAACCCTCTTCGATTATACCAATTTTGAAGGAAATCTATTTTTTCAAATTTTCATCGAAATTTTACTAAGGGTCTAGACCCCTCAAAAACGCTATATTTGGCTTATTTTAAAGAATTCAGGGGTACCCGAGCGTAGTTTTTCGATGTGAAGTTCTTGAGCTCGTTAGTGTGAATGATAAGAAGCAATAATAGAATCACCCACTCATCAATTCTTCCTTGTAGAGCCCTTCAAACAAAACTCGGAAACGAAAAACGCGAAAGTTTCAAATTGAAATAGTTTCGAAAATACCAGAGTAACCGGCCAAGTTTGGTATGCAAACATAGGTTTGCGAGTTCGCTGAACATGACTAAGACATTATCTCATCGATATCTCCTACCGTTTAGATTTTCACCTGTCAAATGGGAAATTTCCAAAATGTGAAATTTCAAAATCATTTATTTTCCCTGTCAACTGACGGAATCAACTGGGAATTGCAGATTATAATTCATCATCGAACCCTCTTCGATTATACCAATTTTGAAGGAAATCTATTTTTTCAAATTTTCATCGAAATTTTACTAAGGGTCTAGACCCCCCAAAAACGCTATATTTGGCTTATTTTAAAGAATTCAGGGGTACCCGAGCGTAGTTTTTCGATGTGAAGTTCTTGAGCTCGTTAGTGTGAATGATAAGAAGCAATAATAGAATCACCCACTCATCAATTCTTCCTTGTAGAGCCCTTCAAACAAAACTCGGAAACGAAAAACGCGAAAGTTTCAAATTGAAATAGTTTCGAAAATACCAGAGTTACCGGCCAAGTTTGGTATGCAAACATAGGTTTGCGAGGTCGCTGAACATGACTAAGACATTATCTCATCGATATCTCCTTCCGTTTAGATTTTCACCTGTCAAATGGGAAATTTCCAAAATGTGAAATTTCAAAGTCAATTATTTCATCTCTCAATTGACGGAATCGATTAGGAATTGCAGATTATAATTCAGCATTGAACCCTCTCCGATTATACCGACTTTGAAGGAAATCTATTTTTTCGAATTTCCATCGAAATTTTACTAAGGGTCTAGACCCCCCAAAAACGCTATATTTGGCTTATTTTAAAGAATTCAGGGGTACCCGAGCGTAGTTTTTCGATGTGAAGTTCTTGAGCTCGTTAGTGTGAATGATAAGAAGCAATAATAGAATCACCCACTCATCAATTCTTCCTTGTAGAGCCCTTCAAACAAAACTCGGAAACGAAAAACACGAAAGTTTCAAATTGAAATAGTTTCGAAAATACCAGAGTTACCGGCCAAGTTTGGTATGCAAACATAGGTTTGCGAGGTCGCTGAACATGACTAAGACATTATCTCATCGATATCTCCTACCGTTTAGATTTTCACCTGTCAAATGGGAAATTTCCAAAATGTGAAATTTCAAAATCATTTATTTTCCCTGTCAACTGACGGAATCAACTGGGAATTGCAGATTATAATTCATCATCGAACCCTCTTCGATTATACCAATTTTGAAGGAAATCTATTTTTTCAAATTTTCATCGAAATTTTACTAAGGGTCTAGACCCCCAAAAACGCTATATTTGGCTTATTTTAAAGAATTCAGGGGTACCCGAGCGTAGTTTTTCGATGTGAAGTTCTTGAGCTCGTTAGTGTGAATGATAAGAAGCAATAATAGAATCACCCACAAATCAATTCTTCCTTGTAGAGCCCTTCAAACTAAACTCGGAAACGAAAAACGCGAAAGTTTCAAATTGAAATAGTTTCGAAAATACCAGAGTTACCGGCCAAGTTCGGTATGCAAACATAGGTTTGCGAGGTCGCTGAACATGACTAAGACATTATCTCATCGATATCTCCTACCGTTTAGATTTTCACCTGTCAAATGGGAAATTTCCAAAATGTGAAATTTCAAAATCATTTATTTTCCCTGTCAACTGACGGAATCAACTGGGAATTGCAGATTATAATTCATCATCGAACCCTCTTCGATTATACCAATTTTGAAGGAAATCTATTTTTTCAAATTTTCATCGAAATTTTACTAAGGGTCTAGACCCCTCAAAAACGCTATATTTGGCTTATTTTAAAGAATTCAGGGGTACCCGAGCGTAGTTTTTCGATGTGAAGTTCTTGAGCTCGTTAGTGTGAATGATAAGAAGCAATAATAGAATCACCCACTCATCAATTCTTCCTTGTAGAGCCCTTCAAACAAAACTCGGAAACGAAAAACGCGAAAGTTTCAAATTGAAATAGTTTCGAAAATACCAGAGTAACCGGCCAAGTTTGGTATGCAAACATAGGTTTGCGAGTTCGCTGAACATGACTAAGACATTATCTCATCGATATCTCCTACCGTTTAGATTTTCACCTGTCAAATGGGAAATTTCCAAAATGTGAAATTTCAAAATCATTTATTTTCCCTGTCAACTGACGGAATCAACTGGGAATTGCAGATTATAATTCATCATCGAACCCTCTTCGATTATACCAATTTTGAAGGAAATCTATCTTTTCAAATTTTCATCGAAATTTTACTAAGGGTCTAGACCCCCCAAAAACGCTATATTTGGCTTATTTTAAAGAATTCAGGGGTACCTGAGCGTAGTTTTTCGATGTGAAGTTCTTGAGCTCGTTAGTGTGAATGATAAGAAGCAATAATAGAATCACCCACTCATCAATTCTTCCTTGTAGAGCCCTTCAAACAAAACTCGGAAACGAAAAACGCGAAAGTTTCAAATTGAAATAGTTTCGAAAATACCAGAGCTACCGGCCAAGTTTGGTATGCAAACATAGGTTTGCGAGGTCGCTGAACATGACTAAGACATTATCTCATCGATATCTCCTACCGTTTAGATTTTCACCTGTCAAATGGGAAATTTCCAAAATGTGAAATTTCAAAATCATTTATTTTCCCTGTCAACTGACGGAATCAACTGGGAATTGCAGATTATAATTCATCATCGGACCCTCTTCGATTATACCAATTTTGAAGGAAATCTATTTTTTCAAATTTTCATCGAAATTTTACTAAGGGTCTAGACCCCCCAAAAACGCTATATTTGGCTTATTTTAAAGAATTCAGGGGTACCCGAGCGTAGTTTTTCGATGTGAAGTTCTTGAGCTCGTTAGTGTGAATGATAAGAAGCAATAATAGAATCACCCACTCATCAATTCTTCCTTGTAGAGCCCTTCAAACAAAACTCGGAAACGAAAAACGCGAAAGTTTCAAATTGAAATAGTTTCGAAAATACCAGAGTTACCGGCCAAGTTTGGTATGCAAACATAGGTTTTTGAGGCCGCTGAACATGACTAAGACATTATCTCATCGATATCTTCTACCGTTTAGATTTTCACCTGTCAAATGGGAAATTTCCAAAATGTGAAATTTCAAAATCATTTATTTTCCCTGTCAACTGACGGAATCAACTGGGAATTGCAGATTATAATTCATCATCGAACCCTCTTCGATTATAACAATTTTGAAGGAAATCTATTTTTTCAAATTTTCATCGAAATTTTACTAAGGGTCTAGACCCCCCAAAAACGCTATATTTGGCTTATTTTAAAGAATTCAGGGGTACCCGAGCGTAGTTTTTCGATGTGAAGTCCTTGAGCTCGTTAGTGTGAATGATAAGAAGCAATAATAGAATCACCCACTCATCAATTCTTCCTTGTAGAGCCCTTCAAACAAAACTCGGAAACGAAAAACGCGAAAGTTTCAAATTGAAATAGTTTCGAAAATACCAGAGTTACCGGCCAAGTTTGGTATGCAAACATAGGTTTGCGAGGTCGTTGAACATGACTAAGACATTATCTCATCGATATCTCCTACCGTTTAGATTTTCACCTGTCAAATGGGAAATTTCCAAAATGTGAAATTTCAAAATCATTTATTTTCCCTGTCAACTGACGGAATCAACTGGGAATTGCAGATTATAATTCATCATCGAACCCTCTTCGATTATGCCAATTTTGAAGGAAATCTATTTTTTCAAATTTTCATCGAAATTTTACTAAGGGTCTAGACCCCCCAAAAACGCTATATTTGGCTCATTTTAAAGAATTCAGGGGTACCCGAACGTAGTTTTTCGATGTGAAGTTCTTGAGGTGGTTAGTGTGAATGATAAGAAGCAATAATAGAATCACCCACTCATCAATTCTTCCTTGTAGAGCCCTTCAAACAAAACTCGGAAACGAAAAACGCGAAAGTTTCAAATTGAAATAGTTTCGAAAATACCAGAGTTACCGGCCAAGTTTGGTATGCAAACATAGGTTTGCGAGGTCGCTGAACATGACTAAGACATTATCTCATCGATATCTCCTACCGTTTAGATTTTCACCTGTCAAATGGGAAATTTCCAAAATGTGAAATTTCAAAATCATTTATTTTCCCTGTCAACTGACGGAATCAACTGGGAATTGCAGATTATGATTCATCACCGAACCCTCTTCGATTATACCAATTTTGAAGGAAATCTATTTTTTCAAATTTTCATCGAAATTTTACTAAGGGTCTAGACCCCCCAAAAACGCTATATTTGGCTTATTTTAAAGAATTCAGGGGTACCCGAGCGTAGTTTTTCGATGTGAAGTTCTTGAGCTCGTTAGTGTGAATGATGAGAAGCAATAATAGAATCACCCACTCCTCAATTCTTCCTTGTAGAGCCCTTCAAACAAAACTCGGAAACGAAAAACGCGAAAGTTTCAAATTGAAATAGTTTCGAAAATACCAGAGTTACCGGCCAAGTTTGGTATGCAAACATAAGTTTGCGAGGTCGCTGAACATGACTAAGACATTATCTCATCGATATCTCCTACCGTTTAGATTTTCACCTGTCAAATGGGAAATTTCCAAAATGTGAAATTTCAAAATCATTTATTTTCCCTGTCAACTGACGGAATCAACTGGGAATTGCAGATTATAATTCATCATCGAACCCTCTTCGATTATACCAATTTTGAAGGAAATCTATTTTTTCAAATTTTCATCGAAATTTTACTAAGGGTCTAGACCCCCCAAAAACGCTATATTTGGCTTATTTTAAAGAATTCAGGGGTACCCGAGCGTAGTTTTTCGATGTGAAGTTCTTGAGCTCGTTAGTGTGAATGATAAGAAGCAATAATAGAATCACCCACTCATCAATTCTTCCTTGTAGAGCCCTTCAAACAAAACTCGGAAACGAAAAACGCGAAAGTTTCAAATTGAAATAGTTTCGAAAATACCAGAGTTACCGGCCAAGTTTGGTATGCAAACATAGGTTTGCGAGGTCGCTGAACATGACTAAGACATTATCTCATCGATATCTCCTACCGTTTAGATTTTCACCTGTCAAATGGGAAATTTCCAAAATGTGAAATTTCAAAATCATTTATTTTCCCTGTCAACTGACGGAATCAACTGGGAATTGCAGATTATAATTCATCATCGAACCCTCTTCGATTATACTTATTTTGAAGGAAATCTATTTTTTCAAATTTTCATCGAAATTTTACTAAGGGTCTAGACCCCCCAAAAACGCTATATTTGGCTTATTTTAAAGAATTCAGGGGTACCCGAGCGTAGTTTTTCGATGTGAAGTTCTTGAGCTCGTTAGTGTAAATGATAAGAAGCAATAATAGAATCACCCACTCATCAATTCTTCCTTGTAGAGCCCTTCAAACAAAACTCGGAAACGAAAAACGCGAAAGTTTCAAATTGAAATAGTTTCGAAAATACCAGAGTTACCGGCCAAGTTTGGTATGCAAACATAGGTTTGCGAGGTCGCTGAACATGACTAAGACATTATCTCATCGATATCTCCTACCGTTTAGATTTTCACCTGTCAAATGGGAAATTTCCAAAATGTGAAATTTCAAAATCATTTATTTTCCCTGTCAAGTGACGGAATCAACTGGGAATTGCAGATTATAATTCATCATCGAACCCTCTTCGATTATACCAATTTTGAAGGAAATCTATTCTTTCAAATTTTCATCGAAATTTTACTAAGGGTCTAGACCCCCCAAAAACGCTATATTTGGCTTATTTTAAAGAATTCAGGGGTACCCGAGCGTAGTTTTTCGATGTGAAGTTCTTGAGCTCGTAAGTGTGAATGATAAGAAGCAATAATAGAATCACCCACTCATCAATTCTTCCTTGTAGAGCCCTTCAAACAAAACTCGGAAACGAAAAACGCGAAAGTTTCAAATTGAAATAGTTTCGAAAATACCAGAGTTACCGGCCAAGTTTGGTATGCAAACATAGGTTTGCGAGGTCGCTGAACATGACTAAGATATTATCTCATCGATATCTCCTACCGTTTAGAATTTCACCTGTCAAATGGGAAATTTCCAAAATGTGAAATTTCAAAATCATTTATTTTCCCTGTCAACTGACGGAATCAACTGGGAATTGCAGATTATAATTCATCATCGAACCCTCTTCGATTATACCAATTTTGAAGGAAATCTATTTTTTCAAATTTTCATCGAAATTTTACTAAGGGTCTAGACCCCCCAAAAACGCTATATTTGGCTTATTTTAAAGAATTCAGGGGTACCCGAGCTTAGTTTTTCGATGTGAAGTTCTTGAGCTCGTTAGTGTGAATGATAAGAAGCAATAATAGAATCACCCACTCATCAATTCTTCCTTGTAGAGCCCTTCAAACGTAGGTTTGCGAGGTCGCTGAACATGACTAAGACATTATCTCATCGATATCTCCTACCGTTTAGATTTTCACCTGTCAAATGGGAAATTTCCAAAATGTGAAATTTCAAAATCATTTATTTTCCCTGTCAACTGACGAAATCAACTGGGAATTGCAGATTATAATTCATCATCGAACCCTCTTCGATTATACCAACTTTGAAGGAAATCTATTTTTTCAAATTTTCATCGAAATTTTACTAAGGGTCTAGACCCCCCAAAAACGCTATATTTGGCTTATTTTAAAGAATTCAGGGGTACCCGAGCGTAGTTTTTCGATGTGAAGTTCTTGAGCTCGTTAGTGTGAATGATAAGAAGCAATAATAGAATCACCCACTCATCAATTCTTCCTTGTAGAGCCCTTCAAACAAAACTCGGAAACGAAAAACGCGAAAGTTTCAAATTGGAATAGTTTCGAAAATACCAGAGTTACCGGCCAAGTTTGGTATGCAAACATAGGTTTGCGAGGTCGCTGAACATGACTAAGACATTATCTCATCGATATCTCCTACCGTTTAGATTTTCACCTGTCAAATGGGAAATTTCCAAAATGTGAAATTTCAAAATCATTTATTTTCCCTGTCAACTGACGAAATCAACTGGGAATTGCAGATTATAATTCATCATCGAACCCTCTTCGATTATACCAATTTTGAAGGAAATCTATTTTTTCAAATTTTCATCGAAATTTTACTAAGGGTCTAGACCCCCCAAAAACGCTATATTTGGCTTATTTTAAAGAATTCAGGGGTACCCGAGCGTAGTTTTTCGATGTGAAGTTCTTGAGCTCGTTAGTGTGAATGATAAGAAGCAATAATAGAATCACCCACTCATCAATTCTTCCTTGTAGAGCCCTTCAAACAAAACTCGGAAACGAAAAACGCGAAAGTTTCAAATTGAAATAGTTTCGAAAATACCAGAGCTACCGGCCAAGTTTGGTATGCAAACATAGGTTTGCGAGGTCGCTGAACATGACTAAGACATTATCTCATCGATATCTCCTACCGTTTAGATTTTCACCTGTCAAATGGGAAATTTCCAAAATGTGAAATTTCAAAATCATTTATTTTCCCTGTCAACTGACGGAATCAACTGGGAATTGCAGATTATAATTCATCATCGAACCCTCTTCGATTATACCAATTTTGAAGGAAATCTATTTTTTCAAATTTTCATCGAAATTTTACTAAGGGTCTAGACCCCCCAAAAACGCTATATTTGGCTTATTTTAAAGAATTCAGGGGTACCCGAGCGTAGTTTTTCGATTTGAAGTTCTTGAGCTCGTTAGTGTGAATGATAAGAAGCAATAATAGAATCACCCACTCATCAATTCTTCCTTGTAGAGCCCTTCAAACAAAACTCGGAAACGAAAAACGCGAAAGTTTCAAATTGAAATAGTTTCGAAAATACCAGAGTTACCGGCCAAGTTTGGTATGCAAACATAGGTTTGCGAGGTCGCTGAACATGACTAAGATATTATCTCATCGATATCTCCTACCGTTTAGATTTTCACCTGTCAAATGGGAAATTTCCAAAATGTGAAATTTCAAAATCATTTATTTTCCCTGTCAACTGACGGAATCAACTGGGAATTGCAGATTATAATTCATCATCGAACCCTCTTCGATTATACCAATTTTGAAGGAAATCTATTTTTTCAAATTTTCATCGAAATTTTACTAAGGGTCTAGACCCCCCAAAAACGCTATTTTGGCTTATTTTAAAGAATTCAGGGGTACCCGAGCGTAGTTTTTCGATGTGAAGTTCTTGAGCTCGTTAGTGTGAATGATAAGAAGCAATAATAGAATCACCCACTCATCAATTCTTCCTTGTAGAGCCCTTCAAACAAAACTCGGAAACGAAAAACGCGAAAGTTTCAAATTGAAATAGTTTCGAAAATACCAGAGTTACCGGCCAAGTTTGGTATGCAAACATAGGTTTGCGAGGTCGCTGAACATGACTAAGACATTATCTCATCGATATCTCCTACCGTTTAGATTTTCACCTGTCAAATGGGAAATTTCCAAAATGTGAAATTTCAAAATCATTTATTTTCCCTGTCAACTGACGGAATCAACTGGGAATTGCAGATTATAATTCATCATCGAACCCTCTTCGATTATACCAATTTTGAAGGAAATCTATTTTTTCAAATTTTCATCGAAATTTTACTAAGGGTCTAGACCCCCCAAAAACGCTATATTTGGCTTATTTTAAAGAATTCAGGGGTACCCGAGCGTAGTTTTTCGATGTGAAGTTCTTGAGCTCGTTAGTGTGAATGATAAGAAGCAATAATAGAATCACCCACTCATCAATTCTTCCTTGTAGAGCCCTTCAAACAAAACTCGGAAACGAAAAACGCGAAAGTTTCAAATTGAAATAGTTTCGAAAATACCAGAGTTACCGGCCAAGTTTGGTATGCAAACATAGGTTTGCGAGGTCGCTGAACATGACTAAGACATTATCTCATCGATATCTCCTACCGTTTAGATTTTCACCTGTCAAATGGGAAATTTCCAAAATGTGAAATTTCAAAATCATTTATTTTCCCTGTCAACTGACGGAATCAACTGGGAATTGCAGATTATAATTCATCATCGAACCCTCTTCGATTATACCAATTTTGAAGGAAATCTATTTTTTCAAATTTTCATCGAAATTTTACTAAGGGTCTAGACCCCCCAAAAACGCTATATTTGGCTTATTTTAAAGAATTCAGGGGTACCCGAGCGTAGTTTTTCGATGTGAAGTTCTTGAGCTCGTTAGTGTGAATGATAAGAAGCAATAATAGAATCACCCACTCATCAATTCTTCCTTGTAGAGCCCTTCAAACAAAACTCGGAAACGAAAAACGCGAAAGTTTCAAATTGAAATAGTTTCGAAAATACCAGAGTTACCGGCCAAGTTTGGTATGCAAACATAGGTTTGCGAGGTCGCTGAACATGACTAAGACATTATCTCATCGATATCTCCTACCGTTTAGATTTTCACCTGTCAAATGGGAAATTTCCAAAATGTGAAATTTCAAAATCATTTATTTTCCCTGTCAACTGACGGAATCAACTGGGAATTGCAGATTATAATTCATCATCGAACCCTCTTCGATTATACCAATTTTGAAGGAAATTTATTTTTTCAAATTTTCATCGAAATTTTACTAAGGGTCTAGACCCCCCAAAAACGCTATATTTGGCTTATTTTAAAGAATTCAGGGGTACCCGAGCGTAGTTTTTCGATGTGAAGTTCTTGAGCTCGTTAGTGTGAATGATAAGAAGCAATAATAGAATCACCCACTCATCAATTCTTCCTTGTAGAGCCCTTCAAACAAAACTCGGAAACGAAAAACGCGAAAGTTTCAAATTGAAATAGTTTCGAAAATACCAGAGTTACCGGCCAAGTTTGGTATGCAAACATAGGTTTGCGAGGTCGCTGAACATGACTAAGACATTATCTCATCGATATCTCCTACCGTTTAGATTTTCACCTGTGAAATGGGAAATTTCCAAAATGTGAGATTTCAAAATCATTTATTTTCCCTGTCAACTGACGGAATCAACTGGGAATTGCAGATTATAATTCATCATCGAACCCTCTTCGATTATACCAATTTTGAAGGAAATCTATTTTTTCAAATTTTCATCGAAATTTTACTAAGGGTCTAGACCCCCCAAAAACGCTATATTTGGCTTATTTTAAAGAATTCAGGGGTACCCGAGCGTAGTTTTTCGATTTGAAGTTCTTGAGCTCGTTAGTGTGAATGATAAGAAGCAATAATAGAATCACCCACTCATCAATTCTTCCTTGTAGAGCCCTTCAAACAAAACTCGGAAACGAAAAACGCGAAAGATTCAAATTGAAATAGTTTCGAAAATACCAGAGTTACCGGCCAAGTTTGGTATGCAAACATAGGTTTGCGAGGTCGCTGAACATGACTAAGATATTATCTCATCGATATCTCCTACCGTTTAGATTTTCACCTGTCAAATGGGAAATTTCCAAAATGTGAAATTTCAAAATCATTTATTTTCCCTGTCAACTGACGGAATCAACTGGGAATTGCAGATTATAATTCATCATCGAACCCTCTTCGATTATACCAATTTTGAAGGAAATCTATTTTTTCAAATTTTCATCGAAATTTTACTAAGGGTCTAGACCCCCCAAAAACGCTATTTTGGCTTATTTTAAAGAATTCAGGGGTACCCGAGCGTAGTTTTTCGATGTGAAGTTCTTGAGCTCGTTAGTGTGAATGATAAGAAGCAATAATAGAATCACCCACTCATCAATTCTTCCTTGTAGAGCCCTTCAAACAAAACTCGGAAACGAAAAACGCGAAAGTTTCAAATTGAAATAGTTTCGAAAATACCAGAGTTACCGGCCAAGTTTGGTATGCAAACATAGGTTTGCGAGGTCGCTGAACATGACTAAGACATTATCTCATCGATATCTCCTACCGTTTAGATTTTCACCTGTCAAATGGGAAATTTCCAAAATGTGAAATTTCAAAATCATTTATTTTCCCTGTCAACTGACGGAATCAACTGGGAATTGCAGATTATAGTTCATCATCGAACCCTCTTCGATTATACCAATTTTGAAGGAAATCTATTTTTTCAAATTTTCATCGAAATTTTACTAAGGGTCTAGACCCCCCAAAAAAGCTATATTTGGCTTATTTTAAAGAATTCAGGGGTACCCGAGCGTAGTTTTTCGATGTGAAGTTCTTGAGCTCGTTAGTGTGAATGATAAGAAGCAATAATAGAATCACCCACTCATCAATTCTTCCTTGTAGAGCCCTTCAAACAAAACTCGGAAACGAAAAACGCGAAAGTTTCAAATTGAAATAGTTTCAAAAATACCAGAGTTACCGGCCAAGTTTGGTATGCAAACATAGGTTTGCGAGGTCGCTGAACATGACTAAGACATTATCTCATCGATATCTCCTACCGTTTAGATTTTCACCTGTCAAATGGGAAATTTCCAAAATGTGAAATTTCAAAATCATTTATTTTCCCTGTCAACTGACGGAATCAACTGGGAATTGCAGATTATAATTCATCATCGAACCCTCTTCGATTATACCAATTTTGAAGGAAATCTATTTTTTCAAATTTTCATCGAAATTTTACTAAGGGTCTAGACCCCCCAAAAACGCTATATTTGGCTTATTTTAAAGAATTCAGGGGTACCCGAGCGTAGTTTTTCGATGTGAAGTTCTTGAGCTCGTTAGTGTGAATGATAAGAAGCAATAATAGAATCACCCACTCATCAATTCTTCCTTGTAGAGCCCTTCAAACAAAACTCGGAAACGAAAAACGCGAAAGTTTCAAATTGAAATAGTTTCGAAAATACCAGAGTTACCGGCCAAGTTTGGTATGCAAACATAGGTTTGCGAGGTCGCTGAACATGACTAAGACATTATCTCATCGATATCTCCTACCGTTTAGATTTTCACCTGTCAAATGGGAAATTTCCAAAATGTGAAATTTCAAAATCATTTATTTTCCCTGTCAACTGACGGAATCGACTTGGAATTGCAGATTATAATTCATCATCGAACCCTCTTCGATTATACCAATTTTGAAGGAAATCTATTTTTTTAAATTTTCATCGAAATTTTACTAAGGGTCTAGACCCCCCAAAAACGCTATATTTGGCTTATTTTAAAGAATTCAGGGGTACCCGAGCGTAGTTTTTCGATGTGAAGTTCTTGAGCTCGTTAGTGTGAATGATAAGAAGCAATAATAGAATCACCCACTCATCAATTCTTCCTTGTAGAGCCCTTCAAACAAAACTCGGAAACGAAAAACGCGAAAGTTTCAAATTGAAATAGTTTCGAAAATACCAGAGTTACCGGCCAAGTTTGGTATGCAAACATAGGTTTGCGAGGTCGCTGAACATGACTAAGACATTATCTCATCGATATCTCCTACCGTTTAGATTTTCACCTGTCAAATGGGAAATTTCCAAAATGTGAAATTTCAAAATCATTTATTTTCCCTGTCAACTGACGGAATCAACTGGGAATTGCAGATTATAATTCATCATCGAACCCTCTTCGATTATACCAATTTTGAAGGAAATCTATTTTTTCAAATTTTCATCGAAATTTTACTAAGGGTCTAGACCCCCCAAAAACGCTATATTTGGCTTATTTTAAAGAATTCAGGGGTACCCGAGCGTAGTTTTTCGATTTGAAGTTCTTGAGGTGGTTAGTGTGAATGATAAGAAGCAATAATAGAATCACCCACTCATCAATTCTTCCTTGTAGAGCCCTTCAAACAAAACTCGGAAACGAAAAACGCGAAAGTTTCAAATTGAAATAGTTTCGAAAATACCAGAGTTACCGGCCAAGTTTGGTATGCAAACATAAGTTTGCGAGGTCGCTGAACATGACTAAGACATTATCTCATCGATATCTCCTACCGTTTAGATTTTCACCTGTCAAATGGGAAATTTCCAAAATGTGAAATTTCAAAATCATTTATTTTCCCTGTCAACTGACGGAATCAACTGGGAATTGCAGATTATAATTCATCATCGAACCCTCTTCGATTATACCAATTTTGAAGGAAATCTATTTTTTCAAATTTTCATCGAAATTTTACTAAGGGTCTAGACCCCCCAAAAACGCTATATTTGGCTTATTTTAAAGAATTCAGGGGTACCCGAGCGTAGTTTTTCGATGTGAAGTTCTTGAGCTCGTTAGTGTGAATGATAAGAAGCAATAATAGAATCACCCACTCATCAATTCTTCCTTGTAGAGCCCTTCGAACAAAACTCGGAAACGAAAAACGGGAAAGTTTCAAATTGAAATAGTTTCGAAAATACCAGAGTTACCGGCCAAGTTTGGTATGCAAACATAGGTTTGCGAGGTCGCTGAACATGACTAAGACATTATCTCATCGATATCTCCTACCGTTTAGATTTTCACCTGTCAAATGGGAAATTTCCAAAATGTGAAATTTCAAACTCATTTATTTTCCCTGTCAACTGACGGAATCAACTGGGAATTGCAGATTATAATTCATCATCGAACCCTCTTCGATTATACCAATTTTGAAGGAAATCTATTTTTTCAAATTTTCATCGAAATTTTACTAAGGGTCTAGACCCCCCAAAAACGCTATATTTGGCTTATTTTAAAGAATTCAGGGGTACCCGAGCGTAATTTTTCGATGTGAAGTTCTTGAGCTCGTTAGTGTGAATGATAAGAAGCAATAATAGAATCACCCACTCATCAATTCTTCCTTGTAGAGCCCTTCAAACAAAACTCGGAAACGAAAAACGCGAAAGTTTCAAATTGAAATAGTTTCGAAAATACCAGAGTTACCGGCCAAGTTTGGTATGCAAACATAGGTTTGCGAGGTCGCTGAACATGACTAAGACATTATCTCATCGATATCTCCTACCGTTTAGATTTTCACCTGTCAGATGGGAAATTTCCAAAATGTGAAATTTCAAAATCATTTATTTTCCCTGTCAACTGACGGAATCAACTGGGAATTGCAGATTATAATTCATCATCGAACCCTCTTCGATTATACCAATTTTGAAGGAAATCTATTTTTTCAAATTTTCATCGAAATTTTACTAAGGGTCTAGACCCCCCAAAAACGCTATATTTGGCTTATTTTAAAGAATTCAGGGGTACCCGAGCGTAGTTTTTCGATGTGAAGTTCTTGAGCTCGTTAGTGTGAATCATAAGAAGCAATAATAGAATCACCCACTCATCAATTCTTCCTTGTAGAGCCCTTCAAACAAAACTCGGAAACGAAAAACGCGAAAGTTTCAAATTGAAATAGTTTCGAAAATACCAGAGTTACCGGCCAAGTTTGGTATGCAAACATAGGTTTGCGAGGTCGCTGAACATGACTAAGACATTATCTCATCGATATCTCCTACCGTTTAGATTTTCACCTGTCAAATGGGAAATTTCCAAAATGTGAAATTTCAAACTCATTTATTTTCCCTGTCAACTGACGGAATCAACTGGGAATTGCAGATTATAATTCATCATCGAACCCTCTTCGATTATACCAATTTTGAAGGAAATCTATTTTTTCAAATTTTCATCGAAATTTTACTAAGGGTCTAGACCCCCCAAAAACGCTATATTTGGCTTATTTTAAAGAATTCAGGGGTACCCGAGCGTAATTTTTCGATGTGAAGTTCTTGAGCTCGTTGGTGTGAATGATAAGAAGCAATAATAGAATCACCCACTCATCAATTCTTCCTTGTAGAGCCCTTCAAACAAAACTCGGAAACGAAAAACGCGAAAGTTTCAAATTGAAATAGTTTCGAAAATAACAGAGTTACCGGCCAAGTTTGGTATGCAAACATAGGTTTGCGAGGTCGCTGAACATGACTAAGACATTATCTCATCGATATCTCCTACCGTTTAGATTTTCACCTGTCAGATGGGAAATTTCCAAAATGTGAAATTTCAAAATCATTTATTTTCCCTGTCAACTGACGGAATCAACTGGGAATTGCAGATTATAATTCATCATCGAACCCTCTTCGATTATACCAATTTTGAAGGAAATCTATTTTTTCAAATTTTCATCGAAATTTTACTAAGGGTCTAGACCCCCCAAAAACGCTATATTTGGCTTATTTTAAAGAATTCAGGGGTACCCGAGCGTAGTTTTTCGATGTGAAGTTCTTGAGCTCGTTAGTGTGAATGATAAGAAGCAGTAATAGAATCACCCACTCATCAATTCTTCCTTGTAGAGCCCTTCAAACAAAACTCGGAAACGAAAAACGCGAAAGTTTCAAATTAAAATAGTTTCGAAAATACCAGAGTTACCGGCCAAGTTTGGTATGCAAACATAGGTTTGCGAGGTCGCTGAACATGACTAAGACATTATCTCATCGATATCTCCTACCGTTTAGATTTTCACCTGTCAAATGGGAAATTTCCAAAATGTGAAATTTCAAAATCATTTATTTTCCCTGTCAACTGACGGAATCAACTGGGAATTGCAGATTATAATTCATCATCGAACCCTCTTCGATTATACCAATTTTGAAGGAAATCTATTTCTTCAAATTTTCATCGAAATTTTACTAAGGGTCTAGACCCCCCAAAAACGCTATATTTGGCTTATTTTAAAGAATTCAGGGGTACCCGAGCGTAGTTTTTCGATGTGAAGTTCTTGGGCTCGTTAGTGTGAATGATGAGAAGCAATAATAGAATCACCCACTCATCAATTCTTCCTTGTAGAGCCCTTCAAACAAAACTCGGAAACGAAAAACGCGAAAGTTTCAAATTGAAATAGTTTCGAAAATACCAGAGTTACCGGCCAAGTTTGGTATGCAAACATAGGTTTGCGAGGTCGCTGAACATGACTAAGATATTATCTCATCGATATCTCCTACCGTTTAGATTTTCACCTGTCAAATGGGAAATTTCCAAAATGTGAAATTTCAAAATCATTTATTTTCCCTGTCAACTGACGGAATCAACTGGGAACTGCAGATTATAATTCATCATCGAACCCTCTTCGATTATACCAATTTTGAAGGAAATCTATTTTTTCAAATTTTCATCGAAATTTTACTAAGGGTCTAGACCCCTCAAAAACGCTATATTTGGCTTATTTTAAAGAATTCAGGGGTACCCGAGCGTAGTTTTTCGATGTGAAGTTCTTGAGCTCGTTAGTGTGAATGATAAGAAGCAATAATAGAATCACCCACTCATCAATTCTTCCTTGTAGAGCCCTTCAAACAAAACTCGGAAACGAAAAACGCGAAAGTTTCAAATTGAAATAGTTTCGAAAATACCAGAGTTACCGGCCAAGTTTGGTATGCAAACATAGGTTTGCGAGGTCGCTGAACATGACTAAGACATTATCTCATCGATATCTCCTACCGTTTAGATTTTCACCTGTCAGATGGGAAATTTCCAAAATGTGAAATTTCAAAATCATTTATTTTCCCTGTCAACTGACGGAATCAACTGGGAATTGCAGATTATAATTCATCATCGAACCCTCTTCGATTATACCAATTTTGAAGGAAATCTATTTTTTCAAATTTTCATCGAAATTTTACTAAGGGTCTAGACCCCCCAAAAACGCTATATTTGGCTTATTTTAAAGAATTCAGGGGTACCCGAGCGTAGTTTTTCGATGTGAAGTTCTTGAGCTCGTTAGAGTGAATGATAAGAAGCAGTAATAGAATCACCCACTCATCAATTCTTCCTTGTAGAGCCCTTCAAACAAAACTCGGAAACGAAAAACGCGAAAGTTTCATATTAAAATAGTTTCGAAAATACCAGAGTTACTGGCCAAGTTTGGTATGCAAACATAGGTTTGCGAGGTCGCTGAACATGACTAAGACATTATCTCATCGATATCTCCTACCGTTTAGATTTTCACCTGTCAAATGGGAAATTTCCAAAATGTGAAATTTCAAAATCATTTATTTTCCCTGTCAACTGACGGAATCAACTGGGAATTGCAGATTATAATTCATCATCGAACCCTCTTCGATTATACCAATTTTGAAGGAAATCTATTTCTTCAAATTTTCATCGAAATTTTACTAAGGGTCTAGACCCCCCAAAAACGCTATATTTGGCTTATTTTAAAGAATTCAGGGGTACCCGAGCGTAGTTTTTCGATGTGAAGTTCTTGGGCTCGTTAGTGTGAATGATGAGAAGCAATAATAGAATCACCCACTCATCAATTCTTCCTTGTAGAGCCCTTCAAACAAAACTCGGAAACGAAAAACGCGAAAGTTTCAAATTGAAATAGTTTCGAAAATACCAGAGTTACCGGCCAAGTTTGGTATGCAAACATAGGTTTGCGAGGTCGCTGAACATGACTAAGACATTATCTCATCGATATCTCCTACCGTTTAGATTTTCACCTGTCAAATGGGAAATTTCCAAAATGTGAAATTTCAAAATCATTTATTTTCCCTGTCAACTGACGGAATCAACTGGGAACTGCAGATTATAATTCATCATCGAACCCTCTTCGATTATACCAATTTTGAAGGAAATCTATTTTTTCAAATTTTCATCGAAATTTTACTAAGGGTCTAGACCCCCCAAAAACGCTATATTTGGCTTATTTTAAAGAATTCAGGGGTACCCGAGCGTAGTTTTTCGATGTGAAGTTCTTGAGCTCGTTAGTGTGAATGATAAGAAGCAATAATAGAATCACCCACTCATCAATTCTTCCTTGTAGAGCCCTTCAAACAAAACTCGGAAACGAAAAACGCGAAAGTTTCAAATTGAAATAGTTTCGAAAATACCAGAGTAACCGGCCAAGTTTGGTATGCAAACATAGGTTTGCGAGGTCGCTGAACATGACTAAGACATTATCTCATCGATATCTCCTACCGTTTAGATTTTCACCTGTCAAATGGGAAATTTCCAAAATGTGAAATTTCAAAATCATTTATTTTCCCTGTCAACTGACGGAATCAACTGGGAATTGCAGATTATAATTCATCATCGAACCCTCTTCGATTATACCAATTTTGAAGGAAATCTATTTTTTCAAATTTTCATCGAAATTTTACTAAGGGTCTAGACCCCCCAAAAACGCTATATTTGGCTTATTTTAAAGAATTCAGGGGTACCCGAGCGTAATTTTTCGATGTGAAGTTCTTGAGCTCGTTAGTGTGAATGATAAGAAGCAATAATAGAATCACCCACTCATCAATTCTTCCTTGTAGAGCCCTTCAAACAAAACTCGGAAACGAAAAACGCGAAAGTTTCAAATTGAAATAGTTTCGAAAATACCAGAGTTACCGGCCAGGTTTGGTATGCAAACATAGGTTTGCGAGGTCGCTGAACATGACTAAGACATTATCTCATCGATATCTCCTACCGTTTAGATTTTCACCTGTCAAATGGGAAATTTCCAAAATGTGAAATTTCAAAATCATTTATTTTCCCTGTCAACTGACGGAATCAACTGGGAATTGCAGATTATAATTCATCATCGAACCCTCTTCGATTATACCAATTTTGAAGGAAATCTATTTTTTCAAATTTTCATCGAAATTTTACTAAGGGTCTAGACCCCCCAAAAACGCTATATTTGGCTTATTTTAAAGAATTCAGGGGTATCCGAGCGTAGTTTTTCGATGTGAAGTTCTTGAGCTCGTTAGTGTGAATGATAAGAAGCAGTAATAGAATCACCCACTCATCAATTCTTCCTTGTAGAGCCCTTCAAACAAAACTCGGAAACGAAAAACGCGAAAGTTTCAAATTGAAATAGTTTCGAAAATACCAGAGTTACCGGCCAAGTTTGGTATGCAAACATAGGTTTGCGAGGTCGCTGAACATGACCAAGGCATTATCTCATCGATATCTCCTACCGTTTAGATTTTCAATTGTCAAATGGGAAATTTCCAAAATGTGAAATTTCAAAATCATTTATTTTCCCTGTCAACTGACGGAATCAACTGAGAATTGCAGATTATAATTCATCATCGAACCCTCTTCGATTATACCAATTTTGAAGGAAATCTATTTTTTCAAATTTTCATCGAAATTTTACTAAGGGTCTAGACCCCCCAAAAACGCTATATTTGGCTTATTTTAAAGAATTCAGGGGTACCCGAGCGTAGTTTTTCGATGTGAAGTTCTTGAGCTCGTTAGTGTGAATGATAAGAAGCAATAATAGAATCACCCACTCATCAATTCTTCCTTGTAGAGCCCTTCAAACGAAACTCGGAAACGAAAAACGCGAAAGTTTCAAATTGAAATAGTTTCGAAAATACCAGAGTTACCGGCCAAGTTTGGTATGCAAACATAGGTTTGCGAGGTCGCTGAACATGACTAAGACATTATCTCATCGATATCTCCTACCGTTTAGATTTTCACCTGTCAAATGGGAAATTTCCAAAATGTGAAATTTCAAAATCATTTATTTTCCCTGTCAACTGACGGAATCAACTGGGAATTGCAGATTATAATTCATCATCGAACCCTCTTCGATTATACCAATTTTGAAGGAAATCTATTTTTTCAAATTTTCATCGAAATTTTACTAAGGGTCTAGACCCCCCAAAATCGCTATATTTGGCTTATTTTAAAGAATTCAGGGGTACCCGAGCGTAGTTTCTCGATGTGAAGTTCTTGAGCTCGTTAGTGTGAATGATAAGAAGCAATAATAGAATCACCCACTCATCAATTCTTCCTTGTAGAGCCCTTCAAACAAAACTCGGAAACGAAAAACGCGAAAGTTTCAAATTGAAATAGTTTCGAAAATACCAGAGTTACCGGCCAAGTTTGGTATGCAAACATAGGTTTGCGAGGTCGCTGAACATAACTAAGACATTATCTCATCGATATCTCCTACCGTTTAGATTTTCACCTGTCAAATGGGAAATTTCCAAAATGTGAAATTTCAAAATCATTTATTTTCCCTGTCAACTGACGGAATCAACTGAGAATTGCAGATTATAATTCATCATCGAACCCTCTTCGATTATACCAATTTTGAAGGAAATCTATTTTTTCAAATTTTCATCGAAATTTTACTAAGGGTCTAGACCCCCCAAAATCGCTATATTTGGCTTATTTTAAAGAATTCAGGGGTACCCGAGCGTAGTTTCTCGATGTGAAGTTCTTGAGCTCGTTAGTGTGAATGATAAGAAGCAATAATAGAATCACCCACTCATCAATTCTTCCTTGTAGAGCCCTTCAAACAAAACTCGGAAACGAAAAACGCGAAAGTTTCAAATTGAAATAGTTTCGAAAATACCAGAGTTACCGGCCAAGTTTGGTATGCAAACATAGGTTTGCGAGGTCGCTGAACATAACAAAGACATTATCTCATCGATATCTCCTACCGTTTAGATTTTCACCTGTCAAATGGGAAATTTCCAAAATGTGAAATTTCAAAATCATTTATTTTCCCTGTCAACTGACGGAATCAACTGGGAATTGCAGATTATAATTCATCATCGAACCCTCTTCGATTTTACCAATTTTGAAGGAAATCTATTTTTTCAAATTTTCATCGAAATTTTACTAAGGGTCTAGACCCCCCAAAAACGCTATATTTGGCTTATTTTAAAGAATTCAGGGGTACCCGAGCGTAGTTTTTCGATGTGAAGTTCTTGAGCTCGTTAGTGTGAATGATAAGAAGCAATAATAGAATCACCCACTCATCAATTCTTCCTTGTAGAGCCCTTCAAACAAAACTCGGAAACGAAAAACGCGAAAGTTTCAAATTGAAATAGTTTCGAAAATACCAGAGTTACCGGCCAAGTTTGGTATGCAAACATAGGTTTGCGAGGTCGCTTAATATGACTAAGACATTATCTCATCGATATCTCCTACCGTTTAGATTTTCACCTGTCAAATGGGAAATTTCCAAAATGTGAAATTTCAAAATCATTTATTTTCCCTGTCAACTGACGGAATCAACTGGGAATTGCAGATTATAATTCATCATCGAACCCTCTTCGATTATACCAATTTTGAAGGAAATCAATTTTTTCAAATTTTCATCGAAATTTTACTAAGGGTCTAGACCCCCCAAAAACGCTATATTTGGCTTATTTTAAAGAATTCAGGGGTACCCGAGCGTAGTTTTTCGATGTGAAGTTCTTGAGCTCGTTAGTGTGAATGATAAGAAGCAATAATAGAATCACCCACTCATCAATTCTTCCTTGTAGAGCCCTTCAAACAAAACTCGGAAACGAAAAACGCGAAAGTTTCAAATTGAAATAGTTTCGAAAATACCAGAGTTACCGGCCAAATTTGGTATGCAAACATAGGTTTGCGAGGTCGCTGAACATGACTAAGACATTATCTCATCGATATCTCCTACCGTTTAGATTTTCACCTGTCAAATGGGAAATTTCCAAAATGTGAAATTTCAAAATCATTTATTTTCCCTGTCAACTGACGGAATCAACTGGGAATTGCAGATTATAATTCATCATCGAACCCTCTTCGATTATACCAATTTTGAAGGAAATCTATTTTTTCAAATTTTCATCGAAATTTTACTAAGGGTCTAGACCCCCCAAAAACGCTATATTTGGCTTATTTTAAAGAATTCAGGGGTACCCGAGCGTAGTTTTTCGATGTGAAGTTCTTGAGCTCGTTAGTGTGAATGATAAGAAGCAATAATAGAATCACCCACTCATCAATTCTTCCTTGTAGAGCCCTTCAAACAAAACTCGGAAACGAAAAACGCGAAAGTTTCAAATTGAAATAGTTTCGAAAATACCAGAGTTACCGGCCAAGTTTGGTATGCAAACATAGGTTTGCGAGGTCGCTGAACATGACTAAGACATTATCTCATCGATATCTCCTACCGTTTAGATTTTCACCTGTCAAATGGGAAATTTCCAAAATGTGAAATTTCAAAATCATTTATTTTCCCTGTCAACTGACGGAATCAACTGGGAATTGCAGATAATAATTCATCATCGAACCCTCTTCGATTATACCAATTTTGAAGGAAATCTATTTTTTCAAATTTTCATCGAAATTTTACTAAGGGTCTAGACCCCCCAAAAACGCTATATTTGGCTTATTTTAAAAAATTCAGGGGTACCCGAGCGTAGTTTTTCGATGTGAAGTTCTTGAGCTCGTTAGTGTGAATGATAAGAAGCAATAATAGAATCACCCACTCATCAATTCTTCCTTGTAGAGCCCTTCAAACAAAACTCGGAAACGAAAAACGCGAAAGTTTCAAATTGAAATAGTTTCGAAAATACCAGAGTTACCGGCCAAGTTTGGTATGCAAACATAGGTTTGCGAGGTCGCTGAACATGACTAAGACATTATCTCATCGATATCTCCTACCGTTTAGATTTTCACCTGTCAAATGGGAAATTTCCAAAATGTGAAATTTCAAAATCATTTATTTTCCCTGTCAACTGACGGAATCAACTGGAAATTGCAGATTATAATTCATCATCGAACCCCCTTCGATTATACCAATTTTGAAGGAAATCTATTTTTTCAAATTTTCATCGAAATTTTACTAAGGGTCTAGACCCCCCAAAAACGCTATATTTGGCTTATTTTAAAGAAGTCAGGGGTACCCGAGCGTAGTTTTTCGATGTGAAGTTCTTGAGCTCGTTAGTGTGAATGATAAGAAGCAATAATAGAATCACCCACTCATCAATTCTTCCTTGTAGAGCCCTTCAAACAAAACTCGGAAACGAAAAACGCGAAAGTTTCAAATTGAAATAGTTTCGAAAATACCAGAGTTACCGGCCAAGTTTAGTATGCAAACATAGGTTTGCGAGGTCGCTGAACATGACTAAGACATTATCTCATCGATATCTCCTACCGTTTAGATTTTCACCTGTCAAATGAGAAATTTCCAAAATGTGAAATTTCAAAATCATTTATTTTCCCTGTCAACTGACGGAATCAACTGGGAATTGCAGATTATAATTCATCATCGAACCCTCTTCGATTATACCAATTTTGAAGGAAATCTATTTTTTCAAATTTTCATCGAAATTTTACTAAGGGTCTAGACCCCCCAAAAACGCTATATTTGGCTTATTTTAAAGAATTCAGGGGTACCCGAGCGTAGTTTCTCGATGTGAAGTTCTTGAGCTCGTTAGTGTGAATGATAATAAGCAATAATAGAATCACCCACTCATCAATTCTTCCTTGTAGAGCCCTTCAAACAAAACTCGGAAACGAAAAACGCGAAAGTTTCAAATTGAAATAGTTTCGAAAATACCAGAGTTCCGGCCAAGTTTGGTATGCAAACATAGGTTTGCGAGGTCGCTGAACATGACTAAGACATTATCTCATCGATATCTCCTACCGTTTAGATTTTCACCTGTCAAATGGGAAATTTCCAAAATGTGAAATTTCAAAATCATTTATTTTCCCTGTCAACTGACGGAATCAACTGGGAATTGCAGATTATAATTCATCATCGAACCCTCTTCGATTATACCAATTTTGAAGGAAATCTATTTTTTCAAATTTTCATCGAAATTTTACTAAGGGTCTAGACCCCCTAAAAACGCTATATTTGGCTTATTTTAAAGAATTCAGGGGTACCCGAGCGTAGTTTTTCGATGTAAAGTTCTTGAGCTCGTTAGTGTGAATGATAAGAAGCAATAATAGAATCACCCACTCATCAATTCTTCCTTGTAGAGCCCTTCAAACAAAACTCGGAAACGAAAAACGCGAAAGTTTCAAATTGAAATAGTTTCGAAAATACCAGAGTTCCGGCCATGTTTGGTATGCAAACATAGGTTTGCGAGGTCGCTGAACATGACTAAGACATTATCTCATCGATATCTCCTACCGTTTAGATTTTCACCTGTCAAATGGGAAATTTCCAAAATGTGAAATTTCAAAATCATTTATTTTCCCTGTCAACTGACGGAATCAACTGGGAATTGCAGATAATAATTCATCATCGAACCCTCTTCGATTATACCAATTTTGAAGGAAATCTATTTTTTCAAATTTTCATCGAAATTTTACTAAGGGTCTAGACCCCCCAAAAACGCTATATTTGGCTTATTTTAAAAAATTCAGGGGTACCCGAGCGTAGTTTTTCGATGTGAAGTTCTTGAGCTCGTTAGTGTGAATAATAAGAAGCAATAATAGAATCACCCACTCATCAATTCTTCCTTGTAGAGCCCTTCAAACAAAACTCGGAAACGAAAAACGCGAAAGTTTCAAATTGAAATAGTTTCGAAAATACCAGAGTTACCGGCCAAGTTTGGTATGCAAACATAGGTTTGCGAGGTCGCTGAACATGACTAAGACATTATCTCATCGATATCTCCTACCGTTTAGATTTTCACCTGTCAAATGGGAAATTTCCAAAATGTGAAATTTCAAAATCATTTATTTTCCCTGTCAACTGACGGAATCAACTGGAAATTGCAGATTATAATTCATTATCGAACCCCCTTCGATTATACCAATTTTGAAGGAAATCTATTTTTTCAAATTTTCATCGAAATTTTACTAAGGGTCTAGACCCCCCAAAAACGCTATATTTGGCTTATTTTAAAGAAGTCAGGGGTACCCGAGCGTAGTTTTTCGATGTGAAGTTCTTGAGCTCGTTAGTGTGAATGATAAGAAGCAATAATAGAATCACCCACTCATCAATTCTTCCTTGTAGAGCCCTTCAAACAAAACTCGGAAACGAAAAACGCGAAAGTTTCAAATTGAAATAGTTTCGAAAATACCAGAGTTACCGGCCAAGTTTAGTATGCAAACATAGGTTTGCGAGGTCGCTGAACATGACTAAGACATTATCTCATCGATATCTCCTACCGTTTAGATTTTCACCTGTCAAATGAGAAATTTCCAAAATGTGAAATTTCAAAATCATTTATTTTCCCTGTCAACTGACGGAATCAACTGGGAATTGCAGATTATAATTCATCATCGAACCCTCTTCGATTATACCAATTTTGAAGGAAATCTATTTTTTCAAATTTTCATCGAAATTTTACTAAGGGTCTAGACCCCCCAAAAACGCTATATTTGGCTTATTTTAAAGAATTCAGGGGTACCCGAGCGTAGTTTCTCGATGTGAAGTTCTTGAGCTCGTTAGTGTGAATGATAAGAAGCAATAATAGAATCACCCACTCATCAATTCTTCCTTGTAGAGCCCTTCAAACAAAACTCGGAAACGAAAAACGCGAAAGTTTCAAATTGAAATAGTTTCGAAAATACCAGAGTTCCGGCCAAGTTTGGTATGCAAACATAGGTTTGCGAGGTCGCTGAACATGACTAAGACATTATCTCATCGATATCTCCTACCGTTTAGATTTTCACCTGTCAAATGGGAAATTTCCAAAATGTGAAATTTCAAAATCATTTATTTTCCCTGTCAACTGACGGAATCAACTGGGAATTGCAGATTATAATTCATCATCGAACCCTCTTCGATTATACCAATTTTGAAGGAAATCTATTTTTTCAAATTTTCATCGAAATTTTACTAAGGGTCTAGACCCCCCAAAAACGCTATATTTGGCTTATTTTAAAGAATTCAGGGGTACCCGAGCGTAGTTTTTCGATGTAAAGTTCTTGAGCTCGTTAGTGTGAATGATAAGAAGCAATAATAGAATCACCCACTCATCAATTCTTCCTTGTAGAGCCCTTCAAACAAAACTCGGAAACGAAAAACGCGAAAGTTTCAAATTGAAATAGTTTCGAAAATACCAGAGTTACCGGCCAAGTTTGGTATGCAAACATAGGTTTGCGAGGTCGCTGAACATGACTAAGACATTATCTCATCGATATCTCCTACCTTTTAGATTTTCACCTGTCAAATGGGAAATTTCCAAAATGTGAAATTTCAAAATCATTTATTTTCCCTGTCAACTGACGGAATCAACTGGGAATTGCAGATTATAATTCATCATCGAACCCTCTTCGTTTATACCAATTTTGAAGGAAATCTATTTTTTAAAATTTTCATCGAAATTTTACTAAGGGTCTAGACCCCCCAAAAACGCTATATTTGGCTTATTTTAAAGAATTCAGGGGTACCCGAGCGTAGTTTTTCGATGTGAAGTTCTTGAGCTCGTTAGTGTGAATGATAAGAAGCAATAATAGAATCACCCACTCATCAATTCTTCCTTGTAGAGCCCTTCAAACAAAACTCGGAAACGAAAAACGCGAAAGTTTCAAATTGAAATAGTTTCGAAAATACCAGAGTTACCGGCCAAGTTTGGTATGCAAACATAGGTTTGCGAGGTCGCTGAACATGACTAAGACATTATCTCATCGATATCTCCTACCGTTTAGATTTTCACCTGTCAAATGGGAAATTTCCAAAATGTGAAATTTCAAAATCATTTATTTTCCCTGTCAACTGACGGAATCAACTGGGAATTGCAGATTATAATTCATCATCGAACCCTCTTCGATTATACCAATTTTGAAGGAAATCTATTTTTTCAAATTTTCATCGAAATTTTACTAAGGGTCTAGACCCCCCAAAAACGCTATATTTGGCTTATTTTAAAGAATTCAGGGGTACCCGAGCGTAGTTTTTCGATGTGAAGTTCTTGAGCTCGTTAGTGTGAATGATAAGAAGCAATAATAGAATCACCCACTCATCAATTCTTCCTTGTAGAGCCCTTCAAACAAAACTCGGAAACGAAAAACGCGAAAGTTTCAAATTGAAATAGTTTCGAAAATACCAGAGTTACCGGCCAAGTTTGGTATGCAAACATAGGTTTGCGAGGTCGCTGAACATGACTAAGACATTATCTCATCGATATCTCCTACCGTTTAGATTTTCACCTGTCAAATGGGAAATTTCCAAAATGTGAAATTTCAAAATCATTTATTTTCCCTGTCAACTGACGGAATCAACTGGGAATTGCAGATTATAATTCATCATCGAACCCTCTTCGATTATACCAATTTTGAAGGAAATCTATTTTTTCAAATTTTCATCGAAATTTTACTAAGGGTCTAGACCCCCCAAAAACGCTATATTTGGCTTATTTTAAAGAATTCAGGGGTACCCGAGCGTAGTTTTTCGATGTGAAGTTCTTGAGCTCGTTAGTGTGAATGATAAGAAGCAATAATACAATCACCCACTCATCAATTCTTCCTTGTAGAGCCCTTCAAACAAAACTCGGAAACGAAAAACGCGAAAGTTTCAAATTGAAATAGTTTCGAAAATACCAGAGTTATCGGCCAAGTTTGGTATGCAAACATAGGTTTGCGAGGTCGCTGAACATGACTAAGACATTATCTCATCGATATCTCCTACCGTTCAGATTTTCACCTGTCAAATGGGAAATTTCCAAAATGTGAAATTTCAAAATCATTTATTTTCCCTGTCAACTGACGGAATCAACTGGGAATTGCAGATTATAATTCATCATCGAACCCTCTTCGATTATACCAATTTTGAAGGAAATCTATTTTTTCAAATTTTCATCGAAATTTTACTAAGGGTCTAGACCCCCCAAAAACTCTATATTTGGCTTATTTTAAAGAATTCAGGGGTACCCGAGCGTAGTTTTTCGATGTGAAGTTCTTGAGCTCGTTAGTGTGAATGATAAGAAGCAATAATAGAATCACCCACTCATCAATTCTTCCTTGTAGAGCCCTTCAAACAAAACTCGGAAACGAAAAACGCGAAAGTTTCAAATTGAAATAGTTTCGAAAATACCAGAGTTACCGGCCAAGTTTGGTATGCAAACATAGGTTTGCGAGGTCGCTGAACATGACTAAGACAGTATCTCATCGATATCTCCTACCGTTTAGATTTTCACCTGTCAAATGGGATATTTCCAAAATGTGAAATTTCAAAATCATTTATTTTCCCTGTCAACTGACGGAATCAACTGGGAATTGCAGATTATAATTCATCATCGAACCCTCTTCGATTATACCAATTTTGAAGGAAATCTATTTTTTCAAATTTTCATCGAAATTTTACTAAGGGTCTAGACCCCCCAAAAACGCTATATTTGGCATATTTTAAAGAATTCAGGGGTACCCGAGCGTAGTTTTTCGATGTGAAGTTCTTGAGCTCGTTAGTGTGAATGATAAGAAGCAATAATAGAATCACCCACTCATCAATTCTTCCTTGTAGAGCCCTTCAAACAAAACTCGGAAACGAAAAACGCGAAAGTTTCAAATTGAAATAGTTTCGAAAATACCAGAGTTACCGGCCAAGTTTGGTATGCAAACATAGGTTTGCGAGGTCGCTGAACATGACTAAGACATTATCTCATCGATATCTCTTACCGTTTAGATTTTCACCTGTCAAATGGGAAATTTCCAAAATGTGAAATTTCAAAATCATTTATTTTCCCTGTCAACTGACGGAATCAACTGGGAATTGCAGATTATAATTCATCATCGAACCCTCTTCGATTATACCAATTTTGAAGGAAATCTATTTTTCAAATTTTCATCGAAATTTTACTAAGGGTCTAGACCCCCCAAAAACGCTATATTTGGCTTATTTTAAAGAATTCAGGGGTACCCGAGCGTAGTTTTTCGATGTGAAGTTCTTGAGCTCGTTAGTGTGAATGATAAGAAGCAATAATAGAATCACCCACTCATCAATTCTTCCTTGTAGAGCCCTTCAAACAAAACTCGGAAACGAAAAACGCGAAAGTTTCAAATTGAAATAGTTTCGAAAATACCAGAGTTACCGGCCAAGTTTGGTATGCAAACATAGGTTTGCGAGGTCGCTGAACATGACTAAGACATTATCTCATCGATATCTCCTACCGTTTAGATTTTCACCTGTCAAATGGGAAATTTCCAAAATGTGAAATTTCAAAATCATTTATTTTCCCTGTCAACTGACGGAATCATCTGGGAATTGCAGATTATAATTCATCATCGATCCCTCTTCGATTATACCAATTTTGAAGGAAATCTATTTTTTCAAATTTTCATCGAAATTTTACTAAGGGTCTAGACCCCCCAAAAACGCTATATTTGGCTTATTTTAAAGAATTCAGGGGTACCCGAGCGTAGTTTTTCGATGTGAAGTTCTTGAGCTCGTTAGTGTGAATGATAAGAAGCAATAATAGAATCACCCACTCATCAATTCTTCCTTGTAGAGCCCTTCAAACAAAACTCGAAAACGAAAAACGCGAAAGTTTCAAATTGAAATAGTTTCGAAAATACCAGAGTTACCGGCCAAGTTTGGTATGCAAACATAGGTTTGCGAGGTCGCTGAACATGACTTAGACATTATCTCATCGATATCTCCTACCGTTTAGATTTTCACCTGTCAAATGGGAAATTTCCAAAATGTGAAATTTCAAAATCATTTATTTTCCCTGTCAACTGACGGAATCAACTGGGAATTGCAGATTATAATTCATCATCGAACCCTCTTCGATTATACCAATTTTGAAGGAAATCTATTTTCTCAAATTTTCATCGAAATTTTACTAAGGGTCTAGACCCCCCAAAAACGCTATATTTGGCTTATTTTAAAGAATTCAGGGGAACCCGAGCGTAGTTTTTCGATGTGAAGTTCTTGAGCTCGTTAGTGTGAATGATAAGAAGCAATAATAGAATCACCCACTCATCAATTCTTCCTTGTAGAGCCCTTCAAACAAAACTCGGAAACGAAAAACGCGAAAGTTTCAAATTGAAATAGTTTCGAAAATACCAGAGTTACCGGCCAAGTTTGGTATGCAAACATAGGTTTGCGAGGTCGCTGAACATGACTAAGACATTATCTCATCGATATCTCCTACCGTTTAGATTTTCACCTGTCAAATGGGAAATTTCCAAAATGTGAAATTTCAAAATCATTTATTTTCCCTGTCAACTGACGGAATCAACTGGGAATTGCAGATTATAATTCATCATCGAACCCTCTTCGATTATACCAATTTTGAAGGAAATCTATTTTTTCAAATTTTCATCGAAATTTTACTAAGGGTCTAGACCCCCCAAAAACGCTATATTTGGCTTATTTTAAAGAATTCAGGGGTACCCGAGCGTAGTTTTTCGATGTGAAGTTCTTGAGCTCGTTAGTGTGAATGATAAGAAGCAATAATAGAATCACCCACTCATCAATTCTTCCTTGTAGAGCCCTTCAAACAAAACTCGGAAACGAAAAACGCGAAAGTTTCAAATTGAAATAGTTTCGAAAATACCAGAGTTACCGGCCAAGTTTGGTATGCAAACATAGGTTTGCGAGGTCGCTGAACATGACTAAGACATTATCTCATCGATATCTCCTACCGTTTAGATTTTCACCTGTCAAATGGGAAATTTCCAAAATGTGAAATTTCAAAATCATTTATTTTCCCTGTCAACTGACGGAATCAACTGGGAATTGCAGATTATAATTCATCATCGAACCCTCTTCGATTATACCAATTTTGAAGGAAATCTATTTTTTCAAATTTTCATCGAAATTTTACTAAGGGTCTAGACCCCCCAAAAACTCTATATTTGGCTTATTTTAAAGAATTCAGGGGTACCCGAGCGTAGTTTTTCGATGTGAAGTTCTTGGGCTCGTTAGTGTGAATGATAAGAAGCAATAATAGAATCACCCACTCATCAATTCTTCCTTGTAGAGCCCTTCAAACAAAACTCGGAAACGAAAAACGCGAAAGTTTCAAATTGAAATAGTTTCGAAAATACCAGAGTTACCGGCCAAGTTTGGTATGCAAACATAGGTTTGCGAGGTCGCTGAACATGACTAAGACAGTATCTCATCGATATCTCCTACCGTTTAGATTTTCACCTGTCAAATGGGATATTTCCAAAATGTGAAATTTCAAAATCATTTATTTTCCCTGTCAACTGACGGAATCAACTGGGAATTGCAGATTATAATTCATCATCGAACCCTCTTCGATTATACCAATTTTGAAGGAAATCTATTTTTTCAAATTTTCATCGAAATTTTACTAAGGGTCTAGACCCCCCAAAAACGCTATATTTGGCATATTTTAAAGAATTCAGGGGTACCCGAGCGTAGTTTTCCGATGTGAAGTTCTTGAGCTCGTTAGTGTGAATGATAAGAAGCAATAATAGAATCACCCACTCATCAATTCTTCCTTGTAGAGCCCTTCAAACAAAACTCGGAAACGAAAAACGCGAAAGTTTCAAATTGAAATAGTTTCGAAAATACCAGAGTTACCGGCCAAGTTTGGTATGCAAACATAGGTTTGCGAGGTCGCTGAACATGACTAAGACATTATCTCATCGATATCTCCTACCGTTTAGATTTTCACCTGTCAAATGGGAAATTTCCAAAATGTGAAATTTCAAAATCATTTATTTTCCCTGTCAACTGACGGAATCAACTGGGAATTGCAGATTATAATTCATCATCGAACCCTCTTCGATTATACCAATTTTGAAGGAAATCTATTTTTTCAAATTTTCATCGAAATTTTACTAAGGGTCTAGACCCCCCAAAAACGCTATATTTGGCTTATTTTAAAGAATTCAGGGGTACCCGAGCGTAGTTTTTCGATGTGAAGTTCTTGAGCTCGTTAGTGTGAATGATAAGAAGCAATAATAGAATCACCCACTCATCAATTCTTCCTTGTAGAGCCCTTCAAACAAAACTCGGAAACGAAAAACGCGAAAGTTTCAAATTGAAATAGTTTCGAAAATACCAGAGTTACCGGCCAAGTTTGGTATGCAAACATAGGTTTGCGAGGTCGCTGAACATGACTAAGACATTATCTCATCGATATCTCCTATCGTTTAGATTTTCACCTGTCAAATGGGAAATTTCCAAAATGTGAAATTTCAAAATCATTTATTTTCTCTGTCAACTGACGGAATCAACTGGGAATTGCAGATTATAATTCATCATCGAACCCTCTTCGATTATACCAATTTTGAAGGAAATCTATTTTTTCAAATTTTCATCGAAATTTTACTAAGGGTCTAGACCCCCAAAAAACGCTATATTTGGCTTATTTTAAAGAATTCAGGGGTACCCGAGCGTAGTTTTTCGATGTGAAGTTCTTGAGCTCGTTAGTGTGAATGATAAGAAGCAATAATAGAATCACCCACTCATCAATTCTTCCTTGTAGAGCCCTTCAAACAAAACTCGGAAACGAAAAACGCGAAAGTTTCAAATTGAAATAGTTTCGAAAATACCAGTGTTACCGGCCAAGTTTGGTATGCAAACATAGGTTTGCGAGGTCGCTGAACATGACTAGGGCATTATCTCATCGATATCTCCTACCGTTTAGATTTTCACCTGTCAAATGGGAAATTTCCAAAATGTGAAATTTCAAAATCATTTATTTTCCCTGTCAACTGACGGAATCAACTGGGAATTGCAGATTATAATTCATCATCGAACCCCCTTCGATTATACCAATTTTGAAGGAAATCTATTTTTTCAAATTTTCATCGAAATTTTACTAAGGGTCTAGACCCCCCAAAAACGCTATATTTGGCATATTTTAAAGAATTCAGGGGTACCCGAGCGTAGTTTTTCGATGTGAAGTTCTTGAGCTCGTTAGTGTGAATGATAAGAAGCAATAATAGAATCACCCACTCATCAATTCTTCCTTGTAGAGCCCTTCAAACAAAACTCGGAAACGAAAAACGCGAAAGTTTCAAATTGAAATAGTTTCGAAAATACCAGAGTTACCGGCCAAGTTTGGTATGCAAACATAGGTTTGCGAGGTCGCTGAACATGACTAAGACATTATCTCATCGATATCTCCTACCGTTTAGATTTTCACCTGTCAAATGGGAAATTTCCAAAATGTGAAATTTCAAAATCATTTATTTTCCCTGTCAACTGACGGAATCAACTGGGAATTGCAGATTATAATTCATCATCGAACCCTCTTCGATTATACCAATTTTGAAGGAAATCTATTTTTTCAAATTTTCATCGAAATTTTACTAAGGGTCTAGACCTCCCAAAAACGCTATATTTAGCTTATTTTAAAGAATTCAGGGGTACCCGAGCGTAGTTTTTCGATGTGAAGTTCTTGAGCTCGTTAGTGTGAATGATAAGAAGCAATAATAGAATCACCCACTCATCAATTCTTCCTTGTAGAGCCCTTCAAACAAAACTCGGAAACGAAAAACGCGAAAGTTTCAAATTGAAATAGTTTCGAAAATACCAGAGTTACCGGCCAAGTTTGGTATGCAAACATAGGTTTGCGAGGTCGCTGATCATGACTAAGACATTATCTCATCGATATCTCCTACCGTTTAGATTTTCACCTGTCAAATGGGAAATTTCCAAAATGTGAAATTTCAAAATCATTTATTTTCCCTGTCAACTGACGGAATCAACTGGGAATTGCAGATTATAATTCATCATCGAACCCTCTTCGATTATACCAATTTTGAAGGAAATCTATTTTTTCAAATTTTCATCGAAATTTTACTAAGGGTCTAGACCCCCCAAAAACGCTATATTTCGCTTATTTTAAAGAATTCAGGGGTACCCGAGCGTAGTTTTTCGATGTGAAGTTCTTGAGCTCGTTAGTGTGAATGATAAGAAGCAATAATAGAATCACCCACTCATCAATTCTTCCTTGTAGAGCCCTTCAAACAAAACTCGGAAACGAAAAACGCGAAAGTTTCAAATTGAAATAGTTTCGAAAATACCAGAGTTACCGGCCAAGTTTGGTATGCAAACATAGGTTTGCGAGGTCGCTGAACATGACTAGGGCATTATCTCATCGATATCTCCTACCGTTTAGATTTTCACCTGTCAAATGGGAAATTTCCAAAATGTGAAATTTCAAAATCATTTATTTTCCCTGTCAACTGACGGAATCAACTGGGAATTGCAGATTATAATTCATCATCGAACCCTCTTCGATTATACCAATTTTGAAGGAAATCTATTTTTTCAAATTTTCATCGAAATTTTACTAAGGGTCTAGACCCCCCAAAAACGCTATATTTGGCATATTTTAAAGAATTCAGGGGTACCCGAGCGTAGTTTTTCGATGTGAAGTTCTTGAGCTCGTTAGTGTGAATGATAAGAAGCAATAATAGAATCACCCACTCATCAATTCTTCCTTGTAGAGCCCTTCAAACAAAACTCGGAAACGAAAAACGCGAAAGTTTCAAATTGAAATAGTTTCGAAAATACCAGAGTTACCGGCCAAGTTTGGTATGCAAACATAAGTTTGCGAGGTCGCTGGACATGACTAAGACATTATCTCATCGATATCTCCTACCGTTTAGATTTTCACCTGTCAAATGGGAAATTTCCAAAATGTGAAATTTCAAAATCATTTATTTTCCCTGTCAACTGACGGAATCAACTGGGAATTGCAGATTATAATTCATCATCGAACCCTCTTCGATTATACCAATTTTGAAGGAAATCTATTTTTTCAAATTTTCATCGAAATTTTACTAAGGGTCTAGACCTCCCAAAAACGCTATATTTAGCTTATTTTAAAGAATTCAGGGGTACCCGAGCGTAGTTTTTCGATGTGAAGTTCTTGAGCTCGTTAGTGTGAATGATAAGAAGCAATAATAGAATCACCCACTCATCAATTCTTCCTTGTAGAGCCCTTCAAACAAAACTCGGAAACGAAAAACGCGAAAGTTTCAAATTGAAATAGTTTCGAAAATACCAGAGTTACCGGCCAAGTTTGGTATGCAAACATAGGTTTGCGAGGTCGCTGAACATGACTAAGACATTATCTCATCGATATCTCCTACCGTTTAGATTTTCACCTGTCAAATGGGAAATTTCCAAAATGTGAAATTTCAAAATCATTTATTTTCCCTGTCAACTGACGGAATCAACTGGGAATTGCAGATTATAATTCATCATCGAACCCTCTTCGATTATACCAATTTTGAAGGAAATCTATTTTTTCAAATTTTCATCGAAATTTTACTAAGGGTCTAGACCCCCCAAAAACGCTATATTTGGCTTATTTTAAAGAATTCAGGGGTACCCGAGAGTAGTTTTTCGATGTGAAGTTCTTGAGCTCGTTAGTGTGAATGATAAGAAGCAATAATAGAATCACCCACTCATCAATTCTTCCTTGTAGAGCCCTTCAAACAAAACTCGGAAACGAAAAACGCGAAAGTTTCAAATTGAAATAGTTTCGAAAATACCAGAGTTACCGGCCAAGTTTGGTATGCAAACATAGGTTTGCGAGGTCGCTGAACATGACTAGGGCATTATCTCATCGATATCTCCTACCGTTTAGATTTTCACCTGTCAAATGGGAAATTTCCAAAATGTGAAATTTCAAAATCATTTATTTTCCCTGTCAACTGACGGAATCAACTGGGAATTGCAGATTATAATTCATCATCGAACCCTCTTCGATTATACCAATTTTGAAGGAAATCTATTTTTTCAAATTTTCATCGAAATTTTACTAAGGGTCTAGACACCCCAAAAACGCTATATTTGGCATATTTTAAAGAATTCAGGGGTACCCGAGCGTAGTTTTTCGATGTGAAGTTCTTGAGCTCGTTAGTGTGAATGATAAGAAGCAATAATAGAATCACCCACTCATCAATTCTTCCTTGTAGAGCCCTTCAAACAAAACTCGGAAACGAAAAACGCGAAAGTTTCAAATTGAAATAGTTTCGAAAATACCAGAGTTACCGGCCAAGTTTGGTATGCAAACATAGGTTTGCGAGGTCGCTGAACATGACTAAGACATTATCTCATCGATATCTCCTACCGTTTAGATTTTCACCTGTCAAATGGGAAATTTCCAAAATGTGAAATTTCAAAATCATTTGTTTTCCCTGTCAACTGACGGAATCAACTGGGAATTGCAGATTATAATTCATCATCGAACCCTTTTCGATTATACCAATTTTGAAGGAAATCTATTTTTTCAAATTTTCATCGAAATTTTACTAAGGGTCTAGACCCCCCAAAAACGCTATATTTGGCTTATTTTAAAGAATTCAGGGGTACCCGAGCGTAGTTTTTCGATGTGAAGTTCTTGAGCTCGTTAGTGTGAATGATAAGAAGCAATAATAGAATCACCCACTCATCAATTCTTCCTTGTAGAGCCCTTCAAACAAAACTCGGAAACGAAAAACGCGAAAGTTTCAAATTGAAATAGTTTCGAAAATACCAGAGTTACCGGCCAAGTTTGGTATGCAAACATAGGTTTGCGAGGTCGCTGAACATGACTAAGACATTATCTCATCGATATCTCCTACCGTTTAGATTTTCACCTGTCAAATGGGAAATTTCCAAAATGTGAAATTTCAAAATCATTTATTTTCCCTGTCAACTGACGGAATCAACTGGGAATTGCAGATTATAATTCATCATCGAACCCTCTTCGATTATACCAATTTTGAAGGAAATCTATTTTTTCAAATTTTCATCGAAATTTTACTAAGGGTCTAGACCCCCCAAAAACGCTATATTTGGCATATTTTAAAGAATTCAGGGGTACCCGAGCGTAGTTTTTCGATGTGAAGTTCTTGAGCTCGTTAGTGTGAACGATAAGAAGCAATAATAGAATCACCCACTCATCAATTCTTCCTTGTAGAGCCCTTCAAACAAAACTCGGAAACGAAAAACGCGAAAGTTTCAAATTGAAATAGTTTCGAAAATACCAGAGTTACCGGCCAAGTTTGGTATGCAAACATAGGTTTGCGAGGTCGCTGAACATGACTAAGACATTATCTCATCGATATCTCCTACCGTTCAGATTTTCACCTGTCAAATGGGAAATTTCCAAAATGTGAAATTTCAAAATCATTTATTTTCCCTGTCAATTGACGGAATCAACTGGGAATTGCAGATTATAATTCATCATCGAACCCTCTTCGATTATACCAATTTTGAAGGAAATCTATTTTCTCAAATTTTCATCGAAATTTCACTAAGGGTCTAGACCCCCCAAAAACGCTATATTTGGCTTATTTTAAAGAATTCAGGGGTACCCGAGCGTAGTTTTTCGATGTGAAGTTCTTGAGCTCGTTAGTGTGAATGATAAGAAGCAATAATAGAATCACCCACTCATCAATTCTTCCTTGTAGAGCCCTTCAAACAAAACTCGGAAACGAAAAACGCGAAAGTTTCAAATTGAAATAGTTTCGAAAATACCAGAGTTACCGGCCAAGTTTGGTATGCAAACATAGGTTTGCGAGGTCGCTGAACATGACTTAGACATTATCTCATCGATATCTCCTACCGTTTAGATTTTCACCTGTCAAATGGGAAATTTCCAAAATGTGAAATTTCAAAATCATTTATTTTCCCTGTCAACTGACGGAATCAACTGGGAATTGCAGATTATAATTCATCATCGAACCCTCTTCGATTATACCAATTTTGAAGGAAATCTATTTTTTCAAATTTTCATCGAAATTTTACTAAGGGTCTAGACCCCCCAAAAACGCTATATTTGGCTTATTTTAAAGAATTCAGGGGTACCCGAGCGTAGTTTTTCGATGTGAAGTTCTTGAGCTCGTTAGTGTGAATGATAAGAAGCAATAATAGAATCACCCACTCATCAATTCTTCCTTGTAGAGCCCTTCAAACAAAACTCGGAAACGAAAAACGCGAAAGATTCAAATTGAAATAGTTTCGAAAATACCAGAGTTACCGGCCAAGTTTGGTATGCAAACATAGGTTTGCGAGGTCGCTGAACATGACTAAGACATTATCTCATCGATATCTCCTACCGTTTAGATTTTCACCTGTCAAATGGGAAATTTCCATAATGTGAAATTTCAAAATCATTTATTTTCCCTGTCAACTGACGGAATCAACTGGGAATTGCAGATTATAATTCATCATCGAACCCTCTTCGATTATACCAATTTTGAAGGAAATCTATTTTTTCAAATTTTCATCGAAATTTTACTAAGGGTCTAGACCCCCCAAAAACTCTATATTTGGCTTATTTTAAAGAATTCAGGGGTACCCGAGCGTAGTTTTTCGATGTGAAGTTCTTGAGCTCGTTAGTGTGAATGATAAGAAGCAATAATAGAATCACCCACTCATCAATTCTTCCTTGTAGAGCCCTTCAAACAAAACTCGGAAACGAAAAACGCGAAAGTTTCAAATTGAAATAGTTTCGAAAATACCAGAGTTACCGGCCAAGTTTGGTATGCAAACATAGGTTTGCGAGGTCGCTGAACATGACTAAGACAGTATCTCATCGATATCTCCTACCGTTTAGATTTTCACCTGTCAAATGGGATATTTCCAAAATGTGAAATTTCAAAATCATTTATTTTCCCTGTCAACTGACGGAATCAACTGGGAATTGCAGATTATAATTCATCATCGAACCCTCTTCGATTATACCAATTTTGAAGGAAATCTATTTTTTCAAATTTTCATCGAAATTTTACTAAGGGTCTAGACCCCCCAAAAACGCTATATTTGGCATATTTTAAAGAATTCAGGGGTACCCGAGCGTAGTTTTCCGATGTGAAGTTCTTGAGCTCGTTAGTGTGAATGATAAGAAGCAATAATAGAATCACCCACTCATCAATTCTTCCTTGTAGAGCCCTTCAAACAAAACTCGGAAACGAAAAACGCGAAAGTTTCAAATTGAAATAGTTTCGAAAATACCAGAGTTACCGGCCAAGTTTGGTATGCAAACATAGGTTTGCGAGGTCGCTGAACATGACTAAGACATTATCTCATCGATATCTCCTACCGTTTAGATTTTCACCTGTCAAATGGGAAATTTCCAAAATGTGAAATTTCAAAATCATTTATTTTCCCTGTCAACTGACGGAATCAACTGGGAATTGCAGATTATAATTCATCATCGAACCCTCTTCGATTATACCAATTTTGAAGGAAATCTATTTTTTCAAATTTTCATCGAAATTTTACTAAGGGTCTAGACCCCCCAAAAACGCTATATTTGGCTTATTTTAAAGAATTCAGGGGTACCCGAGCGTAGTTTTTCGATGTGAAGTTCTTGAGCTCGTTAGTGTGAATGATAAGAAGCAATAATAGAATCACCCACTCATCAATTCTTCCTTGTAGAGCCCTTCAAACAAAACTCGGAAACGAAAAACGCGAAAGTTTCAAATTGAAATAGTTTCGAAAATACCAGAGTTACCGGCCAAGTTTGGTATGCAAACATAGGTTTGCGAGGTCGCTGAACATGACTAAGACATTATCTCATCGATATCTCCTATCGTTTAGATTTTCACCTGTCAAATGGGAAATTTCCAAAATGTGAAATTTCAAAATCATTTATTTTCTCTGTCAACTGACGGAATCAACTGGGAATTGCAGATTATAATTCATCATCGAACCCTCTTCGATTATACCAATTTTGAAGGAAATCTATTTTTTCAAATTTTCATCGAAATTTTACTAAGGGTCTAGACCCCCCAAAAACGCTATATTTGGCTTATTTTAAAGAATTCAGGGGTACCCGAGCGTAGTTTTTCGATGTGAAGTTCTTGAGCTCGTTAGTGTGAATGATAAGAAGCAATAATAGAATCACCCACTCATCAATTCTTCCTTGTAGAGCCCTTCAAACAAAACTCGGAAACGAAAAACGCGAAAGTTTCAAATTGAAATAGTTTCGAAAATACCAGTGTTACCGGCCAAGTTTGGTATGCAAACATAGGTTTGCGAGGTCGCTGAACATGACTAGGGCATTATCTCATCGATATCTCCTACCGTTTAGATTTTCACCTGTCAAATGGGAAATTTCCAAAATGTGAAATTTCAAAATCATTTATTTTCCCTGTCAACTGACGGAATCAACTGGGAATTGCAGATTATAATTCATCATCGAACCCCCTTCGATTATACCAATTTTGAAGGAAATCTATTTTTTCAAATTTTCATCGAAATTTTACTAAGGGTCTAGACCCCCCAAAAACGCTATATTTGGCATATTTTAAAGAATTCAGGGGTACCCGAGCGTAGTTTTTCGATGTGAAGTTCTTGAGCTCGTTAGTGTGAATGATAAGAAGCAATAATAGAATCACCCACTCATCAATTCTTCCTTGTAGAGCCCTTCAAACAAAACTCGGAAACGAAAAACGCGAAAGTTTCAAATTGAAATAGTTTCGAAAATACCAGAGTTACCGGCCAAGTTTGGTATGCAAACATAGGTTTGCGAGGTCGCTGAACATGACTAAGACATTATCTCATCGATATCTCCTACCGTTTAGATTTTCACCTGTCAAATGGGAAATTTCCAAAATGTGAAATTTCAAAATCATTTATTTTCCCTGTCAACTGACGGAATCAACTGGGAATTGCAGATTATAATTCATCATCGAACCCTCTTCGATTATACCAATTTTGAAGGAAATCTATTTTTTCAAATTTTCATCGAAATTTTACTAAGGGTCTAGACCTCCCAAAAACGCTATATTTAGCTTATTTTAAAGAATTCAGGGGTACCCGAGCGTAGTTTTTCGATGTGAAGTTCTTGAGCTCGTTAGTGTGAATGATAAGAAGCAATAATAGAATCACCCACTCATCAATTCTTCCTTGTAGAGCCCTTCAAACAAAACTCGGAAACGAAAAACGCGAAAGTTTCAAATTGAAATAGTTTCGAAAATACCAGAGTTACCGGCCAAGTTTGGTATGCAAACATAGGTTTGCGAGGTCGCTGATCATGACTAAGACATTATCTCATCGATATCTCCTACCGTTTAGATTTTCACCTGTCAAATGGGAAATTTCCAAAATGTGAAATTTCAAAATCATTTATTTTCCCTGTCAACTGACGGAATCAACTGGGAATTGCAGATTATAATTCATCATCGAACCCTCTTCGATTATACCAATTTTGAAGGAAATCTATTTTTTCAAATTTTCATCGAAATTTTACTAAGGGTCTAGACCCCCCAAAAACGCTATATTTCGCTTATTTTAAAGAATTCAGGGGTACCCGAGCGTAGTTTTTCGATGTGAAGTTCTTGAGCTCGTTAGTGTGAATGATAAGAAGCAATAATAGAATCACCCACTCATCAATTCTTCCTTGTAGAGCCCTTCAAACAAAACTCGGAAACGAAAAACGCGAAAGTTTCAAATTGAAATAGTTTCGAAAATACCAGAGTTACCGGCCAAGTTTGGTATGCAAACATAGGTTTGCGAGGTCGCTGAACATGACTAGGGCATTATCTCATCGATATCTCCTACCGTTTAGATTTTCACCTGTCAAATGGGAAATTTCCAAAATGTGAAATTTCAAAATCATTTATTTTCCCTGTCAACTGACGGAATCAACTGGGAATTGCAGATTATAATTCATCATCGAACCCTCTTCGATTATACCAATTTTGAAGGAAATCTATTTTTTCAAATTTTCATCGAAATTTTACTAAGGGTCTAGACCCCCCAAAAACGCTATATTTGGCATATTTTAAAGAATTCAGGGGTACCCGAGCGTAGTTTTTCGATGTGAAGTTCTTGAGCTCGTTAGTGTGAATGATAAGAAGCAATAATAGAATCACCCACTCATCAATTCTTCCTTGTAGAGCCCTTCAAACAAAACTCGGAAACGAAAAACGCGAAAGTTTCAAATTGAAATAGTTTCGAAAATACCAGAGTTACCGGCCAAGTTTGGTATGCAAACATAAGTTTGCGAGGTCGCTGGACATGACTAAGACATTATCTCATCGATATCTCCTACCGTTTAGATTTTCACCTGTCAAATGGGAAATTTCCAAAATGTGAAATTTCAAAATCATTTATTTTCCCTGTCAACTGACGGAATCAACTGGGAATTGCAGATTATAATTCATCATCGAACCCTCTTCGATTATACCAATTTTGAAGGAAATCTATTTTTTCAAATTTTCATCGAAATTTTACTAAGGGTCTAGACCTCCCAAAAACGCTATATTTAGCTTATTTTAAAGAATTCAGGGGTACCCGAGCGTAGTTTTTCGATGTGAAGTTCTTGAGCTCGTTAGTGTGAATGATAAGAAGCAATAATAGAATCACCCACTCATCAATTCTTCCTTGTAGAGCCCTTCAAACAAAACTCGGAAACGAAAAACGCGAAAGTTTCAAATTGAAATAGTTTCGAAAATACCAGAGTTACCGGCCAAGTTTGGTATGCAAACATAGGTTTGCGAGGTCGCTGAACATGACTAAGACATTATCTCATCGATATCTCCTACCGTTTAGATTTTCACCTGTCAAATGGGAAATTTCCAAAATGTGAAATTTCAAAATCATTTATTTTCCCTGTCAACTGACGGAATCAACTGGGAATTGCAGATTATAATTCATCATCGAACCCTCTTCGATTATACCAATTTTGAAGGAAATCTATTTTTTCAAATTTTCATCGAAATTTTACTAAGGGTCTAGACCCCCCAAAAACGCTATATTTGGCTTATTTTAAAGAATTCAGGGGTACCCGAGAGTAGTTTTTCGATGTGAAGTTCTTGAGCTCGTTAGTGTGAATGATAAGAAGCAATAATAGAATCACCCACTCATCAATTCTTCCTTGTAGAGCCCTTCAAACAAAACTCGGAAACGAAAAACGCGAAAGTTTCAAATTGAAATAGTTTCGAAAATACCAGAGTTACCGGCCAAGTTTGGTATGCAAACATAGGTTTGCGAGGTCGCTGAACATGACTAGGGCATTATCTCATCGATATCTCCTACCGTTTAGATTTTCACCTGTCAAATGGGAAATTTCCAAAATGTGAAATTTCAAAATCATTTATTTTCCCTGTCAACTGACGGAATCAACTGGGAATTGCAGATTATAATTCATCATCGAACCCTCTTCGATTATACCAATTTTGAAGGAAATCTATTTTTTCAAATTTTCATCGAAATTTTACTAAGGGTCTAGACACCCCAAAAACGCTATATTTGGCATATTTTAAAGAATTCAGGGGTACCCGAGCGTAGTTTTTCGATGTGAAGTTCTTGAGCTCGTTAGTGTGAATGATAAGAAGCAATAATAGAATCACCCACTCATCAATTCTTCCTTGTAGAGCCCTTCAAACAAAACTCGGAAACGAAAAACGCGAAAGTTTCAAATTGAAATAGTTTCGAAAATACCAGAGTTACCGGCCAAGTTTGGTATGCAAACATAGGTTTGCGAGGTCGCTGAACATGACTAAGACATTATCTCATCGATATCTCCTACCGTTTAGATTTTCACCTGCCAAATGGGAAATTTCCAAAATGTGAAATTTCAAAATCATTTGTTTTCCCTGTCAACTGACGGAATCAACTGGGAATTGCAGATTATAATTCATCATCGAACCCTTTTCGATTATACCAATTTTGAAGGAAATCTATTTTTTCAAATTTTCATCGAAATTTTACTAAGGGTCTAGACCCCCCAAAAACGCTATATTTGGCTTATTTTAAAGAATTCAGGGGTACCCGAGCGTAGTTTTTCGATGTGAAGTTCTTGAGCTCGTTAGTGTGAATGATAAGAAGCAATAATAGAATCACCCACTCATCAATTCTTCCTTGTAGAGCCCTTCAAACAAAACTCGGAAACGAAAAACGCGAAAGTTTCAAATTGAAATAGTTTCGAAAATACCAGAGTTACCGGCCAAGTTTGGTATGCAAACATAGGTTTGCGAGGTCGCTGAACATGACTAAGACATTATCTCATCGATATCTCCTACCGTTTAGATTTTCACCTGTCAAATGGGAAATTTCCAAAATGTGAAATTTCAAAATCATTTATTTTCCCTGTCAACTGACGGAATCAACTGGGAATTGCAGATTATAATTCATCATCGAACCCTCTTCGATTATACCAATTTTGAAGGAAATCTATTTTTTCAAATTTTCATCGAAATTTTACTAAGGGTCTAGACCCCCCAAAAACGCTATATTTGGCATATTTTAAAGAATTCAGGGGTACCCGAGCGTAGTTTTTCGATGTGAAGTTCTTGAGCTCGTTAGTGTGAATGATAAGAAGCAATAATAGAATCACCCACTCATCAATTCTTCCTTGTAGAGCCCTTCAAACAAAACTCGGAAACGAAAAACGCGAAAGTTTCAAATTGAAATAGTTTCGAAAATACCAGAGTTACCGGCCAAGTTTGGTATGCAAACATAGGTTTGCGAGGTCGCTGAACATGACTAAGACATTATCTCATCGATATCTCCTACCGTTCAGATTTTCACCTGTCAAATGGGAAATTTCCAAAATGTGAAATTTCAAAATCATTTATTTTCCCTGTCAATTGACGGAATCAACTGGGAATTGCAGATTATAATTCATCATCGAACCCTCTTCGATTATACCAATTTTGAAGGAAATCTATTTTCTCAAATTTTCATCGAAATTTCACTAAGGGTCTAGACCCCCCAAAAACGCTATATTTGGCTTATTTTAAAGAATTCAGGGGTACCCGAGCGTAGTTTTTCGATGTGAAGTTCTTGAGCTCGTTAGTGTGAATGATAAGAAGCAATAATAGAATCACCCACTCATCAATTCTTCCTTGTAGAGCCCTTCAAACAAAACTCGGAAACGAAAAACGCGAAAGTTTCAAATTGAAATAGTTTCGAAAATACCAGAGTTACCGGCCAAGTTTGGTATGCAAACATAGGTTTGCGAGGTCGCTGAACATGACTTAGACATTATCTCATCGATATCTCCTACCGTTTAGATTTTCACCTGTCAAATGGGAAATTTCCAAAATGTGAAATTTCAAAATCATTTATTTTCCCTGTCAACTGACGGAATCAACTGGGAATTGCAGATTATAATTCATCATCGAACCCTCTTCGATTATACCAATTTTGAAGGAAATCTATTTTTTCAAATTTTCATCGAAATTTTACTAAGGGTCTAGACCCCCCAAAAACGCTATATTTGGCTTATTTTAAAGAATTCAGGGGTACCCGAGCGTAGTTTTTCGATGTGAAGTTCTTGAGCTCGTTAGTGTGAATGATAAGAAGCAATAATAGAATCACCCACTCATCAATTCTTCCTTGTAGAGCCCTTCAAACAAAACTCGGAAACGAAAAACGCGAAAGATTCAAATTGAAATAGTTTCGAAAATACCAGAGTTACCGGCCAAGTTTGGTATGCAAACATAGGTTTGCGAGGTCGCTGAACATGACTAAGACATTATCTCATCGATATCTCCTACCGTTTAGATTTTCACCTGTCAAATGGGAAATTTCCATAATGTGAAATTTCAAAATCATTTATTTTCCCTGTCAACTGACGGAATCAACTGGGAATTGCAGATTATAATTCATCATCGAACCCTCTTCGATTGTACCAATTTTGAAGGAAATCTATTTTTTCAAATTTTCATCGAAATTTTACTAAGGGTCTAGACCCCCCAAAAACGCTATATTTGGCTTATTTTAAAGAATTCAGGGGTACCCAAGCGTAGTTTTTCGATGTGAAGTTCTTGAGCTCGTTAGTGTGAATGATAGGAAGCAATAATAGAATCACCCACTCATCAATTCTTCCTTGTAGAGCCCTTCAAACAAAACTCGGAAACGAAAAACGCGAAAGTTTCAAATTGAAATAGTTTCGAAAATACCAGAGTTACCGGCCAAGTTTGGTATGCAAACATAGGTTTGCGAGGTCGCTGAACATGACTAAGACATTATCTCATCGATATCTCCTACCGTTTAGATTTTCACCTGTCAAATGGGAAATTTCCAAAATGTGAAATTTCAAAATCATTTATTTTCCCTGTCAACTGACGGAATCAACTGGGAATTGCAGATTATAATTCATCATCGAACCCTCTTCGATTATACCAATTTTGAAGGAAATCTATTTTTTCAAATTTTCATCGAAATTTTACTAAGGGTCTAGACCCCCCAAAAACGCTATATTTGGCTTATTTCAAAGAATTCAGGGGTACCCGAGCGTAGTTTTTCGATGTGAAGTTCTTGAGCTCGTTAGTGTGAATGATAAGAAGCAATAATAGAATCACCCACTCATCAATTCTTCCTTGTAGAGCCCTTCAAACAAAACTCGGAAACGAAAAACGCGAAAGTTTCAAATTGAAATAGTTTCGAGAATACCAGAGTTACCGGCCAAGTTTGGTATGCAAACATAGGTTTGCGAGGTCGCTGAACATGACTAAGACATTATCTCATCGATATCTCCTACCGTTTAGATTTTCACCTGTCAAATGGGAAATTTCCAAAATGTGAAATTTCAAAATCATTTATTTTCCCTGTCAACTGACGGAATCAACTGGGAATTGCAGATTATAATTCATCATCGAACCCTCTTCGATTATACCAATTTTGAAGGAAATCTATTTTTTCAAATTTTCATCGAAATTTTACTAAGGGTCTAGACCCCCCAAAAACGCTATATTTGGCTTATTTTAAAGAATTCAGGGGTACCCGAGCGTAGTTTTTCGATGTGAAGTTCTTGAGCTCGTTAGTGTGAATGATAAGAAGCAATAATAGAATCACCCACTCATCAATTCTTCCTTGTAGAGCCCTTCAAACAAAACTCGGAAACGAAAAACGCGAAAGTTTCAAATTGAAATAGTTTCGAAAATACCAGAGTTACCGGCCAAGTTTGGTATGCAAACATAGGTTTGCGAGGTCGCTGAACATGACTAAGACATTATCTCATCGATATCTCCTACCGTTTAGATTTTCACCTGTCAAATGGGAAATTTCCAAAATGTGAAATTTCAAAATCATTTATTTTCCCTGTCAACTGACGGAATCAACTGGGAATTGCAGATTATAATTCATCATCGAACCCTCTTCGATTATACCAATTTTGAAGGAAATCTATTTTTTCAAATTTTCATCGAAATTTTACTACGGGTCTAGACCCCCCAAAAACGCTATATTTGGCTTATTTTAAAGAATTCAGGGGTACCCGAGCGTAGTTTTTCGATGTGAAGTTCTTGAGCTCGTTAGTGTGAATGATAAGAAGCAATAATAGAATCACCCACTCATCAATTCTTCCTTGTAGAGCCCTTCAAACAAAACTCGGAAACGAAAAACGCGAAAGTTTCAAATTGAAATAGTTTCGAAAATACCAGAGTTACCGGCCAAGTTTGGTATGCAAACATAGGTTTGCGAGGTCGCTGAACATGACTAAGACATTACCTCATCGATATCTCCTACCGTTTAGATTTTCACCTGTCAAATGGGATATTTCCAAAATGTGAAATTTCAAAATCATTTATTTTCCCTGTCAACTGACGGAATCAACTGGGAATTGCAGATTATAATTCATCATCGAACCCTCTTCGATTATACCAATTTTGAAGGAAATCTATTTTTTCAAATTTTCATCGAAATTTTACTAAGGGTCTAGACCCCCCAAAAACGCTATATTTGGCTTATTTTAAAGAATTCAGGGGTACCCGAGAGTAGTTTTTCGATGTGAAGTTCTTGAGCTCGTTAGTGTGAATGATAAGAAGCAATAATAGAATCACCCACTCATCAATTCTTCCTTGTAGAGCCCTTCAAACAAAACTCGGAAACGAAAAACGCGAAAGTTTCAAATTGAAATAGTTTCGAAAATACCAGAGTTACCGGCCAAGTTTGGTATGCAAACATAGGTTTGCGAGGTCGCTGAACATGACTAAGACATTATCTCATCGATATCTCCTACCGTTTAGATTTTCACCTGTCAAATGGGAAATTTCCAAAATGTGAAATTTCAAAATCATTTATTTTTCCTGTCAACTGACGGAATCAACTGGGAATTGCAGATTATAATTCATCATCGAACCCTCTTCGATTATACCAATTTTGAAGGAAATCTATTTTTTTTGAAACTTTCGCGTTTTTCGTTTCCGAGTTTTGTTTGAAGGGCTCTACAAGGAAGAATTGATGAGTGGGTGATTCTATTATTGCTTCCTATCATTCACACTAACGAGCTCAAGAACTTCACATCGAAAAACTACGCTCGGGTACCCCTGAATTCTTTAAAATAAGCCAAATATAGCGTTTTTGGGGGGTCTAGACCCTTAGTAAAATTTCGATGAAAATTTGAAAAAATAGATTTCCTTCAAAATTGGTATAATCGAAGAGGGTTCGATGATGAATTATAATCTGCAATTCCCAGTTGATTCCGTCAGTTGACAGGGAAAATAAATGATTTTGAAATTTCACATTTTGGAAATTTCCCATTTGACAGGTGAAAATCTAAACGGTAGGAGATATCGATGAGATAATGTCTAAGTCATGTTCAGCGACCTCGCAAACCTATGTTTGCATACCAAACTTGGCCGGTAACTCTGGTATTTTCGAAACTATTTCAATTTGAAACTTTCGCGTTTTTCGTTTTCGAGTTTTGTTTGAAGGGCTCTACAAGGAAGAATTGATGAGTGGGTGATTCTATTATTGCTTCTTATCATTCACACTAACGAGCTCAAGAACTTCACATCGAAAAACTACGCTCGGGTACCCCTGAATTCTTTAAAATAAGCCAAATATAGCGTTTTTGGGGGGTCTAGACCCTTAGTAAAATTTCGATGAAAATTTGAAAAAATAGATTTCCTTCAAAATTGGTATAATCGAAGAGGGTTCGATGATGAATTATAATCTGCAATTCCCAGTTGATTCCGTCAGTTGACAGGGAAAATAAATGATTTTGAAATTTCACATTTTGGAAATTTCCCATTTGACAGGTGAAAATCTAAACGGTAGGAGATATCGATGAGATAATGTCTTAGTCATGTTCAGCGACCTCGCAAACCTATGTTTGCATACCAAACTTGGCCGGTAACTCTGGTATTCTCGAAACTATTTCAATTTGAAACTTTCGCGTTTTTCGTTTCCGAGTTTTGTTTGAAGGGCTCTACAAGGAAGAATTGATGAGTGGGTGATTCTATTATTGCTTCTCATCATTCACACTAACGAGCTCAAGAACTTCACATCGAAAAACTACGCTCGGGTACCCCTGAATTCTGTGAAATAAGCCAAATATAGCGTTTTTGGGGGGTCTAGACCCTTAGTAAAATTTCGATGAAAATTTGAGAAAATAGATTTCCTTCAAAATTGGTATAATCGAAGAGGGTTCGATGATGAATTATAATCTGCAATTCCCAGTTGATTCCGTCAGTTGACAGGGAAAATAAATGATTTTGAAATTTCACATTTTGGAAATTTCCCATTTGACAGGTGAAAATCTAAACGGTAGGAGATATCGATGAGATAATGTCTTAGTCATGTTCAGCGACCTCGCAAACCTATGTTTGCATACCAAACTTGGCCGGTAACTCTGGTATTTTCGAAACTATTTCAATTTGAAACTTTCGCGTTTTTCGTTTCCGAGTTTTGTTTGAAGGGCTCTACAAGGAAGAATTGATGAGTGGGTGATTCTATTATTGCTTCCTATCATTCACACTAACGAGCTCAAGAACTTCACATCGAAAAACTACGCTCGGGTACCCCTGAATTCTTTAAAATAAGCCAAATATAGCGTTTTTGGGGGGTCTAGACCCTTAGTAAAATTTCGATGAAAATTTGAAAAAATAGATTTCCTTCAAAATTGGTATAATCGAAGAGGGTTCGATGATGAATTATAATCTGCAATTCCCAGTTGATTCCGTCAGTTGACAGGGAAAATAAATGATTTTGAAATTTCACATTTTGGAAATTTCCCATTTGACAGGTGAAAATCTAAACGGTAGGAGATATCGATGAGATAATGTCTTAGTCATGTTCAGCGACCTCGCAAACCTATGTTTGCATACCAAACTTGGCCGGTAACTCTGGTATTTTCGAAACTATTTCAATTTGAATCTTTCGCGTTTTTCGTTTCCGAGTTTTGTTTGAAGGGCTCTACAAGGAAGAATTGATGAGTGGGTGATTCTATTATTGCTTCTTATCATTCACACTAACGGGCTCAAGATCTTCACTTCGAAAAACTACGCTCGGGTACCCCTGAATTCTTTAAAATAAGCCAAATATAGCGTTTTTGGGGGGTCTAGACCCTTAGTAAAATTTCGATGAAAATTTGAAAAAATAGATTTCCTTCAAAATTGGTATAATCGAAGAGGGTTCGATGATGAATTATAATCTGCAATTCCCAGTTGATTCCGTCAGTTGACAGGAAAAATAAATGATTTTGAAATTTCACATTTTGGAAATTTCCCATTTGACAGGTGAAAATCTAAACGGTAGGAGATATCGATGAGATAATGTCTTAGTCATGTTCAGCGACCTCGCAAACCTATGTTTGCATACCAAACTTGGCCGGTAACTCTGGTATTTTCGAAACTATTTCAATTTGAAACTTTCGCGTTTTTCGTTTCCGAGTTTTGTTTGAAGGGCTCTACAAGGAAGAATTGATGAGTGGGTGATTCTATTATTGCTTCTTATCATTCACACTAACGAGCTCAAGATCTTCACTTCGAAAAACTACGCTCGGGTACCCCTGAATTCTTTAAAATAAGCCAAATATAGCGTTTTTGGGGGGTCTAGACCCTTAGTAAAATTTCGATGAAAATTTGAAAAAATAGATTTCCTTCAAAATTGGTATAATCGAAGAGGGTTCGATGATGAATTATAATCTGCAATTCCCAGTTGATTCCGTCAGTTGACAGGAAAAATAAATGATTTTGAAATTTCACATTTTGGAAATTTCCCATTTGACAGGTGAAAATCTAAACGGTAGGAGATATCGATGAGATAATGTCTTAGTCATGTTCAGCGACCTCGCAAACCTATGTTTGCATACCAAACTTGGCCGGTAACTCTGGTATTTTCGAAACTATTTCAATTTGAAACTTTCGCGTTTTTCGTTTCCGAGTTTTGTTTGAAGGGCTCTACAAGGAAGAATTGATGAGTGGGTGATTCTATTATTGCTTCTTATCATTCACACTAACGAGCTCAAGAACTTCACATCGAAAAACTACTCTCGGGTACCCCTGAATTCTTTAAAATAAGCCAAATATAGCGTTTTTGGGGGGTCTAGACCCTTAGTAAAATTTCGATGAAAATTTGAAAAAATAGATTTCCTTCAAAATTGGTATAATCGAAGAGGGTTCGATGATGAATTATAATCTGCAATTCCCAGTTGATTCCGTCAGTTGACAGGGAAAATAAATGATTTTGAAATTTTACATTTTGGAAATATCCCATTTGACAGGTGAAAATCTAAACGGTAGGAGATATCGATGAGGTAATGTCTTAGTCATGTTCAGCGACCTCGCAAACCTATGTTTGCATACCAAACTTGGCCGGTAACTCTGGTATTTTCGAAACTATTTCAATTTGAAACTTTCGCGTTTTTCGTTTCCGAGTTTTGTTTGAAGGGCTCTACAAGGAAGAATTGATGAGTGGGTGATTCTATTATTGCTTCTTATCATTCACACTAACGAGCTCAAGAACTTCACATCGAAAAACTACGCTCGGGTACCCCTGAATTCTTTAAAATAAGCCAAATATAGCGTTTTTGGGGGGTCTAGACCCTTAGTAAAATTTCGATGAAAATTTGAAAAAATAGATTTCCTTCAAAATTGGTATAATCGAAGAGGGTTCGATGATGAATTATAATCTGCAATTCCCAGTTGATTCCGTCAATTGACAGGGAAAATAAATGATTTTGAAATTTCACATTTTGGAAATTTCCCATTTGACAGGTGAAAATCTAAACGGTAGGAGATATCGATGAGATAATGTCTTAGTCATGTTCAGCGACCTCGCAAACCTATGTTTGCATACCAAACTTGGCCGGTAACTCTGGTATTTTCGAAACTATTTCAATTTGAAACTTTCGCGTTTTTCGTTTCCGAGTTTTGTTTGAAGGGCTCTACAAGGAAGAATTGATGAGTGGGTGATTCTATTATTGCTTCTTATCATTCACACTAACGAGCTCAAGAATTTCACATCGAAAAACTACGCTCAGGTACCCCTGAATTCTTTAAAATATGCCAAATATAGCGTTTTTGGGGGGTCTAGACCCTTAGTAAAATTTCGATGAAAATTTGAAAAAATAGATTTCCTTCAAAATTGGTATAATCGAAGAGGGTTCGATGATGAATTATAATCTGCAATTCCCAGTTGATTCCGTCAGTTGACAGGGAAAATAAATGATTTTGAAATTTCACATTTTGGAAATTTCCCATTTGACAGGTGAAAATCTAAACGGTGGGAGATATCGATGAGATAATGTCTTAGTCATGTTCAGCGATCTCGCAAACCTATGTTTGCATACCAAACTTGGCCGGTAACTCTGGTATTTTCGAAACTATTTCAATTTGAAACTTTCGCGTTTTTCGTTTCCGAGTTTTGTTTGAAGGGCTCTACAAGGAAGAATTGATGAGTGGGTGATTCTATTATTGCTTCTTATCATTCACACTAACGAGCTCAAGAACTTCACATCGAAAAACTACGCTCGGGTACCCCTGAATTCTTTAAAATAAGCCAAATATAGCGTTTTTGGGGGGTCTAGACCCTTAGTAAAATTTCGATGAAAATTTGAAAAAATAGATTTCCTTCAAAATTGGTATAATCGAAGAGGGTTCGATGATGAATTATAATCTGCAATTCCCAGTTGATTCCGTCAGTTGACAGGGAAAATAAATGATTTTGAAATTTCACATTTTGGAAATTTCCCATTTGACAGGTGAAAATCTAAACGGTAGGAGATATCGATGAGATAATGTCTTAGTCATGTTCAGCGACCTCGCAAACCTATGTTTGCTTACCAAACTTGGCCGGTAACTCTGGTATTTTCGAAACTATTTCAATTTGAAACTTTCGCGTTTTTCGTTTCCGAGTTTTGTTTGAAGGGCTCTACAAGGAAGAATTGATGAGTGGGTGATTCTATTATTGCTTCTTATCATTCACACTAACGAGCTCAAGAACTTCACATCGAAAAACTACGCTCGGGTACCCCTGAATTCTTTAAAATAAGCCAAATATAGCGTTTTTGGGGGGTCTAGACCCTTAGTAAAATTTCGATGAAAATTTGAAAAAATAGATTTCCTTCAAAATTGGTATAATCGAAGAGGGTTCGATGATGAATTATAATCTGCAATTCCCAGTTGATTCCGTCAGTTGACAGGGAAAATAAATGATTTTGAAATTTCACATTTTGGAAATTTCCCATTTGACAGGTGAAAATCTAAACGGTAGGAGATATCGATGAGATAATGTCTTAGTCATGTTCAGCGACCTCGCAAACCTATGTTTGCATACCAAACTTGGCCGGTAACTCTGGTATTCTCGAAACTATTTCAATTTGAAACTTTCGCGTTTTTCGTTTCCGAGTTTTGTTTGAAGGGCTCTACAAGGAAGAATTGATGAGTGGGTGATTCTATTATTGCTTCTTATCATTCACACTAACGAGCTCAAGAACTTCACATCGAAAAACTACGCTCGGGTACCCCTGAATTCTTTGAAATAAGCCAAATATAGCGTTTTTGGGGGGTCTAGACCCTTAGTAAAATTTCGATGAAAATTTGAAAAAATAGATTTCCTTCAAAATTGGTATAATCGAAGAGGGTTCGATGATGAATTATAATCTGCAATTCCCAGTTGATTCCGTCAGTTGACAGGGAAAATAAATGATTTTGAAATTTCACATTTTGGAAATTTCCCATTTGACAGGTGAAAATCTAAACGGTAGGAGATATCGATGAGATAATGTCTTAGTCATGTTCAGCGACCTCGCAAACCTATGTTTGCATACCAAACTTGGCCGGTAACTCTGGTATTTTCGAAACTATTTCAATTTGAAACTTTCGCGTTTTTCGTTTCCGAGTTTTGTTTGAAGGGCTCTACAAGGAAGAATTGATGAGTGGGTGATTCTATTATTGCTTCCTATCATTCACACTAACGAGCTCAAGAACTTCACATCGAAAAACTACGCTCGGGTACCCCTGAATTCTTTAAAATAAGCCAAATATAGCGTTTTTGGGGGGTCTAGACCCTTAGTAAAATTTCGATGAAAATTTGAAAAAATAGATTTCCTTCAAAATTGGTACAATCGAAGAGGGTTCGATGATGAATTATAATCTGCAATTCCCAGTTGATTCCGTCAGTTGACAGGGAAAATAAATGATTTTGAAATTTCACATTTTGGAAATTTCCCATTTGACAGGTGAAAATCTAAACGGTAGGAGATATCGATGAGATAATGTCTTAGTCATGTTCAGCGACCTCGCAAACCTATGTTTGCATACCAAACTTGGCCGGTAACTCTGGTATTTTCGAAACTATTCCAATTTGAAACTTTCGCGTTTTTCGTTTCCGAGTTTTGTTTGAAGGGCTCTACAAGGAAGAATTGATGAGTGGGTGATTCTATTATTGCTTCCTATCATTCACACTAACGAGCTCAAGAACTTCACATCGAAAAACTACGCTCGGGTACCCCTGAATTCTTTAAAATAAGCCAAATATAGCGTTTTTGGGGGGTCTAGACCCTTAGTAAAATTTCGATGAAAATTTGAAAAAATAGATTTCCTTCAAAATTGGTATAATCGAAGAGGGTTCGATGATGAATTATAATCTGCAATTCCCAGTTGATTCCGTCAGTTGACAGGAAAAATAATTGATTTTGAAATTTCACATTTTGGAAATTTCCCATTTGACAGGTGAAAATCTAAACGGTAGGAGATATCGATGAGATAATGTCTTAGCCATGTTCAGCGACCTCGCAAACCTATGTTTGCATACCAAACTTGGCCGGTAACTCTGGTATTTTCGAAACTATTTCAATTTGAAACTTTCGCGTTTTTCGTTTCCGAGTTTTGTTTGAAGGGCTCTACAAGGAAGAATTGATGAGTGGGTGATTCTATTATTGCTTCTTATCATTCACACTAACGAGCTCAAGAACTTCACATCGAAAAACTACTCTCGGGTACCCCTGAATTCTTTAAAATAAGCCAAATATAGCGTTTTTGGGGGGTCTAGACCCTTAGTAAAATTTCGATGAAAATTTGAAAAAATAGATTTCCTTCAAAATTGGTATAATCGAAGAGGGTTCGATGATGAATTATAATCTGCAATTCCCAGTTGATTCCGTCAGTTGACAGGGAAAATAAATGATTTTGAAATTTCACATTTTGGAAATATCCCATTTGACAGGTGAAAATCTAAACGGTAGGAGATATCGATGAGGTAATGTCTTAGTCATGTTCAGCGACCTCGCAAACCTATGTTTGCATACCAAACTTGGCCGGTAACTCTGGTATTTTCGAAACTATTTCAATTTGAAACTTTCGCGTTTTTCGTTTCCGAGTTTTGTTTGAAGGGCTCTACAAGGAAGAATTGATGAGTGGGTGATTCTATTATTGCTTCTTATCATTCACACTAACGAGCTCAAGAACTTCACATCGAAAAACTACGCTCGGGTACCCCTGAATTCTTTAAAATAAGCCAAATATAGCGTTTTTGGGGGGTCTAGACCCTTAGTAAAATTTCGATGAAAATTTGAAAAAATAGATTTCCTTCAAAATTGGTATAATCGAAGAGGGTTCGATGATGAATTATAATCTGCAATTCCCAGTTGATTCCGTCAGTTGACAGGGAAAATAAATGATTTTGAAATTTCACATTTTGGAAATTTCCCATTTGACAGGTGAAAATCTAAACGGTAGGAGATATCGATGAGATAATGTCTTAGTCATGTTCAGCGACCTCGCAAACCTATGTTTGCATACCAAACTTGGCCGGTAACTCTGGTATTTTCGAAACTATTTCAATTTGAAACTTTCGCGTTTTTCGTTTCCGAGTTTTGTTTGAAGGGCTCTACAAGGAAGAATTGATGAGTGGGTGATTCTATTATTGCTTCTTATCATTCACACTAACGAGCTCAAGAACTTCACATCGAAAAACTACGCTCGGGTACCCCTGAATTCTTTAAAATAAGCCAAATATAGCGTTTTTGGGGGGTCTAGACCCTTAGTAAAATTTCGATGAAAATTTGAAAAAATAGATTTCCTTCAAAATTGGTATAATCGAAGAGGGTTCGATGATGAATTATAATCTGCAATTCCCAGTTGATTCCGTCAGTTGACAGGGAAAATAAATGATTTTGAAATTTCACATTTTGGAAATTTCCCATTTGACAGGTGAAAATCTAAACGGTAGGAGATATCGATGAGATAATGTCTTAGTCATGTTCAGCGACCTCGCAAACCTATGTTTGCATACCAAACTTGGCCGGTAACTCTGGTATTCTCGAAACTATTTCAATTTGAAACTTTCGCGTTTTTCGTTTCCGAGTTTTGTTTGAAGGGCTCTACAAGGAAGAATTGATGAGTGGGTGATTCTATTATTGCTTCTTATCATTCACACTAACGAGCTCAAGAACTTCACATCGAAAAACTACGCTCGGGTACCCCTGAATTCTTTGAAATAAGCCAAATATAGCGTTTTTGGGGGGTCTAGACCCTTAGTAAAATTTCGATGAAAATTTGAAAAAATAGATTTCCTTCAAAATTGGTATAATCGAAGAGGGTTCGATGATGAATTATAATCTGCAATTCCCAGTTGATTCCGTCAGTTGACAGGGAAAATAAATGATTTTGAAATTTCACATTTTGGAAATTTCCCATTTGACAGGTGAAAATCTAAATGGTAGGAGATATCGATGAGATAATGTCTTAGTCATGTTCAGCGACCTCGCAAACCTATGTTTGCATACCAAACTTGGCCGGTAACTCTGGTATTTTCGAAACTATTTCAATTTGAAACTTTCGCGTTTTTCGTTTCCGAGTTTTGTTTGAAGGGCTCTACAAGGAAGAATTGATGAGTGGGTGATTCTATTATTGCTTCCTATCATTCACACTAACGAGCTCAAGAACTTCACATCGAAAAACTACGCTTGGGTACCCCTGAATTCTTTAAAATAAGCCAAATATAGCGTTTTTGGGGGGTCTAGACCCTTAGTAAAATTTCGATGAAAATTTGAAAAAATAGATTTCCTTCAAAATTGGTACAATCGAAGAGGGTTCGATGATGAATTATAATCTGCAATTCCCAGTTGATTCCGTCAGTTGACAGGGAAAATAAATGATTTTGAAATTTCACATTATGGAAATTTCCCATTTGACAGGTGAAAATCTAAACGGTAGGAGATATCGATGAGATAATGTCTTAGTCATGTTCAGCGACCTCGCAAACCTATGTTTGCATACCAAACTTGGCCGGTCACTCTGGTATTTTCGAAACTATTTCAATTTGAATCTTTCGCGTTTTTCGTTTCCGAGTTTTGTTTGAAGGGCTCTACAAGGAAGAATTGATGAGTGGGTGATTCTATTATTGCTTCTTATCATTCACACTAACGAGCTCAAGAACTTCACATCGAAAAACTACGCTCGGGTACCCCTGAATTCTTTAAAATAAGCCAAATATAGCGTTTTTGGGGGGTCCAGACCCTTAGTAAAATTTCGATGAAAATTTGAAAAAATAGATTTCCTTCAAAATTGGTATAATCGAAGAGGGTTCGATGATGAATTATAATCTGCAATTCCCAGTTGATTCCGTCAGTTGACAGGGAAAATAAATGATTTTGAAATTTCACATTTTGGAAATTTCCCATTTGACAGGTGAAAATCTAAACGGTAGGAGATATCGATGAGATAATGTCTTAGTCATGTTCAGCGACCTCGCAAACCTATGTTTGCATACCAAACTTGGCCGGTAACTCTGGTATTTTCGAAACTATTTCAATTTGAAACTTTCGCGTTTTTCGTTTCCGAGTTTTGTTTGAAGGGCTCTACAAGGAAGAATTGATGAGTGGGTGATTCTATTATTGCTTCTTATCATTCACACTAACGAGCTCAAGAACTTTACATCGAAAAACTACGCTCGGGTACCCCTGAATTCTTTAAAATAAGCCAAATATAGCGTTTTTGGGGGGTCTAGACCCTTAGTAAAATTTCGATGAAAATTTGAGAAAATAGATTTCCTTCAAAATTGGTATAATCGAAGAGGGTTCGATGATGAATTATAATCTGCAATTCCCAGTTGATTCCGTCAATTGACAGGAAAAATAAATGATTTTGAAATTTCACATTTTGGAAATTTCCCATTTGACAGGTGAAAATCTGAACGGTAGGAGATATCGATGAGATAATGTCTTAGTCATGTTCAGCGACCTCGCAAACCTATGTTTGCATACCAAACTTGGCCGGTAACTCTGGTATTTTCGAAACTATTTCAATTTGAAACTTTCGCGTTTTTCGTTTCCGAGTTTTGTTTGAAGGGCTCTACAAGGAAGAATTGATGAGTGGGTGATTCTATTATTGCTTCTTATCATTCACACTAACGAGCTCAAGAACTTCACATCGAAAAACTACGCTCGGGTACCCCTGAATTCTTTAAAATATGCCAAATATAGCGTTTTTGGGGGGTCTAGACCCTTAGTAAAATTTCGATGAAAATTTGAAAAAATAGATTTCCTTCAAAATTGGTATAATCGAAGAGGGTTCGATGATGAATTATAATCTGCAATTCCCAGTTGATTCCGTCAGTTGACAGGGAAAATAAATGATTTTGAAATTTCACATTTTGGAAATTTCCCATTTGACAGGTGAAAATCTAAACGGTAGGAGATATCGATGAGATAATGTCTTAGTCATGTTCAGCGACCTCGCAAACCTATGTTTGCATACCAAACTTGGCCGGTAACTCTGGTATTTTCGAAACTATTTCAATTTGAAACTTTCGCGTTTTTCGTTTCCGAGTTTTGTTTGAAGGGCTCTACAAGGAAGAATTGATGAGTGGGTGATTCTATTATTGCTTCTTATCATTCACACTAACGAGCTCAAGAACTTCACATCGAAAAACTACGCTCGGGTACCCCTGAATTCTTTAAAATAAGCCAAATATAGCGTTTTTGGGGGGTCTAGACCCTTTGTAAAATTTCGATGAAAATTTGAAAAAATAGATTTCCTTCAAAATTGGTATAATCGAAAAGGGTTCGATGATGAATTATAATCTGCAATTCCCAGTTGATTCCGTCAGTTGACAGGGAAAACAAATGATTTTGAAATTTCACATTTTGGAAATTTCCCATTTGACAGGTGAAAATCTAAACGGTAGGAGATATCGATGAGATAATGTCTTAGTCATGTTCAGCGACCTCGCAAACCTATGTTTGCATACCAAACTTGGCCGGTAACTCTGGTATTTTCGAAACTATTTCAATTTGAAACTTTCGCGTTTTTCGTTTCCGAGTTTTGTTTGAAGGGCTCTACAAGGAAGAATTGATGAGTGGGTGATTCTATTATTGCTTCTTATCATTCACACTAACGAGCTCAAGAACTTCACATCGAAAAACTACGCTCGGGTACCCCTGAATTCTTTAAAATATGCCAAATATAGCGTTTTTGGGGTGTCTAGACCCTTAGTAAAATTTCGATGAAAATTTGAAAAAATAGATTTCCTTCAAAATTGGTATAATCGAAGAGGGTTCGATGATGAATTATAATCTGCAATTCCCAGTTGATTCCGTCAGTTGACAGGGAAAATAAATGATTTTGAAATTTCACATTTTGGAAATTTCCCATTTGACAGGTGAAAATCTAAACGGTAGGAGATATCGATGAGATAATGCCCTAGTCATGTTCAGCGACCTCGCAAACCTATGTTTGCATACCAAACTTGGCCGGTAACTCTGGTATTTTCGAAACTATTTCAATTTGAAACTTTCGCGTTTTTCGTTTCCGAGTTTTGTTTGAAGGGCTCTACAAGAAAGAATTGATGAGTGGGTGATTCTATTATTGCTTCTTATCATTCACACTAACGAGCTCAAGAACTTCACATCGAAAAACTACTCTCGGGTACCCCTGAATTCTTCAAAATAAGCCAAATATAGCGTTTTTGGGGGGTCTAGACCCTTAGTGAAATTTCGATGAAAATTTGAAAAAATAGATTTCCTTCAAAATTGGTATAATCGAAGAGGGTTCGATGATGAATTATAATCTGCAATTCCCAGTTGATTCCGTCAGTTGACAGGGAAAATAAATGATTTTGAAATTTCACATTTTGGAAATTTCCCATTTGACAGGTGAAAATCTAAACGGTAGGAGATATTTGCGAGGTCGCTGAACATGACTAAGACATTATCTCATCGATATCTCCTACCGTTTAGATTTTCACCTGTCAAATGGGAAATTTCCAAAATGTGAAATTTCAAAATCATTTATTTTCCCTGTCAACTGACGGAATCAACTGGGAATTGCAGATTATAATTCATCATCGAACCCTCTTCGATTATACCAATTTTGAAGGAAATCTATTTTTTTAAATTTTCATCGAAATTTTACTAAGGGTCTAGACCCCCCAAAAACGCTATATTTGGCTTATTTTAAAGAATTCAGGGGTACCCGAGCGTAGTTTTTCGATGTGAAGTTCTTGAGCTCGTTAGTGTGAATGATAAGAAGCAATAATAGAATCACCCACTCATCAATTCTTCCTTGTAGAGCCCTTCAAACAAAACTCGGAAACGAAAAACGCGAAAGTTTCAAATTGAAATAGTTTCGAAAATACCAGAGTTACCGGCCAAGTTTGGTATGCAAACATAGGTTTGCGAGGTCGCTGAACATGACTAAGACATTATCTCATCGATATCTCCTACCGTTTAGATTTTCACCTGTCAAATGGGAAATTTCCAAAATGTGAAATTTCAAAATCATTTATTTTCCCTGTCAACTGACGGAATCAACTGGGAATTGCAGATTATAATTCATCATCGAACCCTCTTCGATTATACCAATTTTGAAGGAAATCTATTTTTTCAAATTTTCATCGAAATTTTACTAAGGGTCTAGACCCCCCAAAAACGCTATATTTGGCTTATTTTAAAGAATTCAGGGGTACCCGAGCGTAGTTTTTCGATGTGAAGTTCTTGAGGTGGTTAGTGTGAATGATAAGAAACAATAATAGAATCACCCACTCATCAATTCTTCCTTGTAGAGCCCTTCAAACAAAACTCGGAAACGAAAAACGCGAAAGTTTCAAATTGAAATAGTTTCGAAAATACCAGAGTTACCGGCCAAGTTTGGTATGCAAACATAAGTTTGCGAGGTCGCTGAACATGACTAAGACATTATCTCATCGATATCTCCTACCGTTTAGATTTTCACCTGTCAAATGGGAAATTTCCAAAATGTGAAATTTCAAAATCATTTATTTTCCCTGTCAACTGACGGAATCAACTGGGAATTGCAGATTATAATTCATCATCGAACCCTCTTCGATTATACCAATTTTGAAGGAAATCTATTTTTTCAAATTTTCATCGAAATTTTACTAAGGGTCTAGACCCCCCAAAAACGCTATATTTGGCTTATTTTAAAGAATTCAGGGGTACCTGAGCGTAGTTTTTCGATGTGAAGTTCTTGAGCTCGTTAGTGTGAATGATAAGAAGCAATAATAGAATCACCCACTCATCAATTCTTCCTTGTAGAGCCCTTCAAACAAAACTCGGAAACGAAAAACGCGAAAGTTTCAAATTGAAATAGTTTCGAAAATACCAGAGTTACCGGCCAAGTTTGGTATGCAAACATAGGTTTGCGAGGTCGCTGAACATGACTAAGACATTATCTCATCGATATCTCCTACCGTTTAGATTTTCACCTGTCAAATGGGAAATTTCCAAAATGTGAAATTTCAAACTCATTTATTTTCCCTGTCAACTGACGGAATCAACTGGGAATTGCAGATTATAATTCATCATCGAACCCTCTTCGATTATACCAATTTTGAAGGAAATCTATTTTTTCAAATTTTCATCGAAATTTTACTAAGGGTCTAGACCCCCCAAAAACGCTATATTTGGCTTATTTTAAAGAATTCAGGGGTACCCGAGCGTAATTTTTCGATGTGAAGTTCTTGAGCTCGTTAGTGTGAATGATAAGAAGCAATAATAGAATCACCCACTCATCAATTCTTCCTTGTAGAGCCCTTCAAACAAAACTCGGAAACGAAAAACGCGAAAGTTTCAAATTGAAATAGTTTCGAAAATACCAGAGTTACCGGCCAAGTTTGGTATGCAAACATAGGTTTGCGAGGTCGCTGAACATGACTAAGACATTATCTCATCGATATCTCCTACCGTTTAGATTTTCACCTGTCAGATGGGAAATTTCCAAAATGTGAAATTTCAAAATCATTTATTTTCCCTGTCAACTGACGGAATCAACTGGGAATTGCAGATTATAATTCATCATCGAACCCTCTTCGATTATACCAATTTTGAAGGAAATCTATTTTTTCAAATTTTCATCGAAATTTTACTAAGGGTCTAGACCCCCCAAAAACGCTATATTTGGCTTATTTTAAAGAATTCAGGGGTACCCGAGCGTAGTTTTTCGATGTGAAGTTCTTGAGCTCGTTAGTGTGAATCATAAGAAGCAATAATAGAATCACCCACTCATCAATTCTTCCTTGTAGAGCCCTTCAAACAAAACTCGGAAACGAAAAACGCGAAAGTTTCAAATTGAAATAGTTTCGAAAATACCAGAGTTACCGGCCAAGTTTGGTATGCAAACATAGGTTTGCGAGGTCGCTGAACATGACTAAGACATTATCTCATCGATATCTCCTACCGTTTAGATTTTCACCTGTCAAATGGGAAATTTCCAAAATGTGAAATTTCAAACTCATTTATTTTCCCTGTCAACTGACGGAATCAACTGGGAATTGCAGATTATAATTCATCATCGAACCCTCTTCGATTATACCAATTTTGAAGGAAATCTATTTTTTCAAATTTTCATCGAAATTTTACTAAGGGTCTAGACCCCCCAAAAACGCTATATTTGGCTTATTTTAAAGAATTCAGGGGTACCCGAGCGTAATTTTTCGATGTGAAGTTCTTGAGCTCGTTGGTGTGAATGATAAGAAGCAATAATAGAATCACCCACTCATCAATTCTTCCTTGTAGAGCCCTTCAAACAAAACTCGGAAACGAAAAACGCGAAAGTTTCAAATTGAAATAGTTTCGAAAATAACAGAGTTACCGGCCAAGTTTGGTATGCAAACATAGGTTTGCGAGGTCGCTGAACATGACTAAGACATTATCTCATCGATATCTCCTACCGTTTAGATTTTCACCTGTCAGATGGGAAATTTCCAAAATGTGAAATTTCAAAATCATTTATTTTCCCTGTCAACTGACGGAATCAACTGGGAATTGCAGATTATAATTCATCATCGAACCCTCTTCGATTATACCAATTTTGAAGGAAATCTATTTTTTCAAATTTTCATCGAAATTTTACTAAGGGTCTAGACCCCCCAAAAACGCTATATTTGGCTTATTTTAAAGAATTCAGGGGTACCCGAGCGTAGTTTTTCGATGTGAAGTTCTTGAGCTCGTTAGTGTGAATGATAAGAAGCAGTAATAGAATCACCCACTCATCAATTCTTCCTTGTAGAGCCCTTCAAACAAAACTCGGAAACGAAAAACGCGAAAGTTTCAAATTAAAATAGTTTCGAAAATACCAGAGTTACCGGCCAAGTTTGGTATGCAAACATAGGTTTGCGAGGTCGCTGAACATGACTAAGACATTATCTCATCGATATCTCCTACCGTTTAGATTTTCACCTGTCAAATGGGAAATTTCCAAAATGTGAAATTTCAAAATCATTTATTTTCCCTGTCAACTGACGGAATCAACTGGGAATTGCAGATTATAATTCATCATCGAACCCTCTTCGATTATACCAATTTTGAAGGAAATCTATTTCTTCAAATTTTCATCGAAATTTTACTAAGGGTCTAGACCCCCCAAAAACGCTATATTTGGCTTATTTTAAAGAATTCAGGGGTACCCGAGCGTAGTTTTTCGATGTGAAGTTCTTGGACTCGTTAGTGTGAATGATGAGAAGCAATAATAGAATCACCCACTCATCAATTCTTCCTTGTAGAGCCCTTCAAACAAAACTCGGAAACGAAAAACGCGAAAGTTTCAAATTGAAATAGTTTCGAAAATACCAGAGTTACCGGCCAAGTTTGGTATGCAAACATAGGTTTGCGAGGTCGCTGAACATGACTAAGACATTATCTCATCGATATCTCCTACCGTTTAGATTTTCACCTGTCAAATGGGAAATTTCCAAAATGTGAAATTTCAAAATCATTTATTTTCCCTGTCAACTGACGGAATCAACTGGGAACTGCAGATTATAATTCATCATCGAACCCTCTTCGATTATACCAATTTTGAAGGAAATCTATTTTTTCAAATTTTCATCGAAATTTTACTAAGGGTCTAGACCCCTCAAAAACGCTATATTTGGCTTATTTTAAAGAATTCAGGGGTACCCGAGCGTAGTTTTTCGATGTGAAGTTCTTGAGCTTGTTAGTGTGATTGATAAGAAGCAATAATAGAATCACCCACTCATCAATTCTTCCTTGTAGAGCCCTTCAAACAAAACTCGGAAACGAAAAACGCGAAAGTTTCAAATTGAAATAGTTTCGAAAATACCAGAGTTACCGGCCAAGTTTGGTATGCAAACATAGGTTTGCGAGGTCGCTGAACATGACTAAGACATTATCTCATCGATATCTCCTACCGTTTAGATTTTCACCTGTCAGATGGGAAATTTCCAAAATGTGAAATTTCAAAATCATTTATTTTCCCTGTCAACTGACGGAATCAACTGGGAATTGCAGATTATAATTCATCATCGAACCCTCTTCGATTATACCAATTTTGAAGGAAATCTATTTTTTCAAATTTTCATCGAAATTTTACTAAGGGTCTAGACCCCCCAAAAACGCTATATTTGGCTTATTTTAAAGAATTCAGGGGTACCCGAGCGTAGTTTTTCGATGTGAAGTTCTTGAACTCGTTAGTGTGAATGATAAGAAGCAGTAATAGAATCACCCACTCATCAATTCTTCCTTGTAGAGCCCTTCAAACAAAACTCGGAAACGAAAAACGCGAAAGTTTCATATTAAAATAGTTTCGAAAATACCAGAGTTACTGGCCAAGTTTGGTATGCAAACATAGGTTTGCGAGGTCGCTGAACATGACTAAGACATTATCTCATCGATATCTCCTACCGTTTAGATTTTCACCTGTCAAATGGGAAATTTCCAAAATGTGAAATTTCAAAATCATTTATTTTCCCTGTAAACTGACGGAATCAACTGGGAATTGCAGATTATAATTCATCATCGAACCCTCTTCGATTATACCAATTTTGAAGGAAATCTATTTCTTCAAATTTTCATCGAAATTTTACTAAGGGTCTAGACCCCCCAAAAACGCTATATTTGGCTTATTTTAAAGAATTCAGGGGTACCCGAGCGTAGTTTTTCGATGTGAAGTTCTTGGGCTCGTTAGTGTGAATGATGAGAAGCAATAATAGAATCACCCACTCATCAATTCTTCCTTGTAGAGCCCTTCAAACAAAACTCGGAAACGAAAAACGCGAAAGTTTCAAATTGAAATAGTTTCGAAAATACCAGAGTTACCGGCCAAGTTTGGTATGCAAACATAGGTTTGCGAGGTCGCTGAACATGACTAAGACATTATCTCATCGATATCTCCTACCGTTTAGATTTTCACCTGTCAAATGGGAAATTTCCAAAATGTGAAATTTCAAAATCATTTATTTTCCCTGTCAACTGACGGAATCAACTGGGAACTGCAGATTATAATTCATCATCGAACCCTCTTCGATTATACCAATTTTGAAGGAAATCTATTTTTTCAAATTTTCATCGAAATTTTACTAAGGGTCTAGACCCCCCAAAAACGCTATATTTGGCTTATTTTAAAGAATTCAGGGGTACCCGAGCGTAGTTTTTCGATGTGAAGTTCTTGAGCTCGTTAGTGTGAATGATAAGAAGCAATAATAGAATCACCCACTCATCAATTCTTCCTTGTAGAGCCCTTCAAACAAAACTCGGAAACGAAAAACGCGAAAGTTTCAAATTGAAATAGTTTCGAAAATACCAGAGTAACCGGCCAAGTTTGGTATGCAAACATAGGTTTGCGAGGTCGCTGAACATGACTAAGACATTATCTCATCGATATCTCCTACCGTTTAGATTTTCACCTGTCAAATGGGAAATTTCCAAAATGTGAAATTTCAAAATCATTTATTTTCCCTGTCAACTGACGGAATCAACTGGGAATTGCAGATTATAATTCATCATCGAACCCTCTTCGATTATACCAATTTTGAAGGAAATCTATTTTTTCAAATTTTCATCGAAATTTTACTAAGGGTCTAGACCCCCCAAAAACGCTATATTTGGCTTATTTTAAAGAATTCAGGGGTACCCGAGCGTAATTTTTCGATGTGAAGTTCTTGAGCTCGTTAGTGTGAATGATAAGAAGCAATAATAGAATCACCCACTCATCAATTCTTCCTTGTAGAGCCCTTCAAACAAAACTCGGAAACGAAAAACGCGAAAGTTTCAAATTGAAATAGTTTCGAAAATACCAGAGTTACCGGCCAAGTTTGGTATGCAAACATAGGTTTGCGAGGTCGCTGAACATGACTAAGACATTATCTCATCGATATCTCCTACCGTTTAGATTTTCACCTGTCAAATGGGAAATTTCCAAAATGTGAAATTTCAAAATCATTTATTTTCCCTGTCAACTGACGGAATCAACTGGGAATTGCAGATTATAATTCATCATCGAACCCTCTTCGATTATACCAATTTTGAAGGAAATCTATTTTTTCAAATTTTCATCGAAATTTTACTAAGGGTCTAGACCCCCCAAAAACGCTATATTTGGCTTATTTTAAAGAATTCAGGGGTATCCGAGCGTAGTTTTTCGATGTGAAGTTCTTGAGCTCGTTAGTGTGAATGATAAGAAGCAGTAATAGAATCACCCACTCATCAATTCTTCCTTGTAGAGCCCTTCAAACAAAACTCGGAAACGAAAAACGCGAAAGTTTCAAATTGAAATAGTTTCGAAAATACCAGAGTTACCGGCCAAGTTTGGTATGCAAACATAGGTTTGCGAGGTCGCTGAACATGACCAAGGCATTATCTCATCGATATCTCCTACCGTTTAGATTTTCAATTGTCAAATGGGAAATTTCCAAAATGTGAAATTTCAAAATCATTTATTTTCCCTGTCAACTGACGGAATCAACTGAGAATTGCAGATTATAATTCATCATCGAACCCTCTTCGATTATACCAATTTTGAAGGAAATCTATTTTTTCAAATTTTCATCGAAATTTTACTAAGGGTCTAGACCCCCCAAAAACGCTATATTTGGCTTATTTTAAAGAATTCAGGGGTACCCGAGCGTAGTTTTTCGATGTGAAGTTCTTGAGCTCGTTAGTGTGAATGATAAGAAGCAATAATAGAATCACCCACTCATCAATTCTTCCTTGTAGAGCCCTTCAAACGAAACTCGGAAACGAAAAACGCGAAAGTTTCAAATTGAAATAGTTTCGAAAATACCAGAGTTACCGGCCAAGTTTGGTATGCAAACATAGGTTTGCGAGGTCGCTGAACATGACTAAGACATTATCTCATCGATATCTCCTACCGTTTAGATTTTCACCTGTCAAATGGGAAATTTCCAAAATGTGAAATTTCAAAATCATTTATTTTCCCTGTCAACTGACGGAATCAACTGGGAATTGCAGATTATAATTCATCATCGAACCCTCTTCGATTATACCAATTTTGAAGGAAATCTATTTTTTCAAATTTTCATCGAAATTTTACTAAGGGTCTAGACCCCCCAAAATCGCTATATTTGGCTTATTTTAAAGAATTCAGGGGTACCCGAGCGTAGTTTCTCGATGTGAAGTTCTTGAGCTCGTTAGTGTGAATGATAAGAAGCAATAATAGAATCACCCACTCATCAATTCTTCCTTGTAGAGCCCTTCAAACAAAACTCGGAAACGAAAAACGCGAAAGTTTCAAATTGAAATAGTTTCGAAAATACCAGAGTTACCGGCCAAGTTTGGTATGCAAACATAGGTTTGCGAGGTCGCTGAACATAACTAAGACATTATCTCATCGATATCTCCTACCGTTTAGATTTTCACCTGTCAAATGGGAAATTTCCAAAATGTGAAATTTCAAAATCATTTATTTTCCCTGTCAACTGACGGAATCAACTGAGAATTGCAGATTATAATTCATCATCGAACCCTCTTCGATTATACCAATTTTGAAGGAAATCTATTTTTTCAAATTTTCATCGAAATTTTACTAAGGGTCTAGACCCCCCAAAATCGCTATATTTGGCTTATTTTAAAGAATTCAGGGGTACCCGAGCGTAGTTTCTCGATGTGAAGTTCTTGAGCTCGTTAGTGTGAATGATAAGAAGCAATAATAGAATCACCCACTCATCAATTCTTCCTTGTAGAGCCCTTCAAACAAAACTCGGAAACGAAAAACGCGAAAGTTTCAAATTGAAATAGTTTCGAAAATACCAGAGTTACCGGCCAAGTTTGGTATGCAAACATAGGTTTGCGAGGTCGCTGAACATAACAAAGACATTATCTCATCGATATCTCCTACCGTTTAGATTTTCACCTGTCAAATGGGAAATTTCCAAAATGTGAAATTTCAAAATCATTTATTTTCCCTGTCAACTGACGGAATCAACTGGGAATTGCAGATTATAATTCATCATCGAACCCTCTTCGATTTTACCAATTTTGAAGGAAATCTATTTTTTCAAATTTTCATCGAAATTTTACTAAGGGTCTAGACCCCCCAAAAACGCTATATTTGGCTTATTTTAAAGAATTCAGGGGTACCCGAGCGTAGTTTTTCGATGTGAAGTTCTTGAGCTCGTTAGTGTGAATGATAAGAAGCAATAATAGAATCACCCACTCATCAATTCTTCCTTGTAGAGCCCTTCAAACAAAACTCGGAAACGAAAAACGCGAAAGTTTCAAATTGAAATAGTTTCGAAAATACCAGAGTTACCGGCCAAGTTTGGTATGCAAACATAGGTTTGCGAGGTCGCTGAATATGACTAAGACATTATCTCATCGATATCTCCTACCGTTTAGATTTTCACCTGTCAAATGGGAAATTTCCAAAATGTGAAATTTCAAAATCATTTATTTTCCCTGTCAACTGACGGAATCAACTGGGAATTGCAGATTATAATTCATCATCGAACCCTCTTCGATTATGCCAATTTTGAAGGAAATCAATTTTTTCAAATTTTCATCGAAATTTTACTAAGGGTCTAGACCCCCCAAAAACGCTATATTTGGCTTATTTTAAAGAATTCAGGGGTACCCGAGCGTAGTTTTTCGATGTGAAGTTCTTGAGCTCGTTAGTGTGAATGATAAGAAGCAATAATAGAATCACCCACTCATCAATTCTTCCTTGTAGAGCCCTTCAAACAAAACTCGGAAACGAAAAACGCGAAAGTTTCAAATTGAAATAGTTTCGAAAATACCAGAGTTACCGGCCAAATTTGGTATGCAAACATAGGTTTGCGAGGTCGCTGAACATGACTAAGACATTATCTCATCGATATCTCCTACCGTTTAGATTTTCACCTGTCAAATGGGAAATTTCCAAAATGTGAAATTTCAAAATCATTTATTTTCCCTGTCAACTGACGGAATCAACTGGGAATTGCAGATTATAATTCATCATCGAACCCTCTTCGATTATACCAATTTTGAAGGAAATCTATTTTTTCAAATTTTCATCGAAATTTTACTAAGGGTCTAGACCCCCCAAAAACGCTATATTTGGCTTATTTTAAAGAATTCAGGGGTACCCGAGCGTAGTTTTTCGATGTGAAGTTCTTGAGCTCGTTAGTGTGAATGATAAGAAGCAATAATAGAATCACCCACTCATCAATTCTTCCTTGTAGAGCCCTTCAAACAAAACTCGGAAACGAAAAACGCGAAAGTTTCAAATTGAAATAGTTTCGAAAATACCAGAGTTACCGGCCAAGTTTGGTATGCAAACATAGGTTTGCGAGGTCGCTGAACATGACTAAGACATTATCTCATCGATATCTCCTACCGTTTAGATTTTCACCTGTCAAATGGGAAATTTCCAAAATGTGAAATTTCAAAATCATTTATTTTCCCTGTCAACTGACGGAATCAACTGGGAATTGCAGATAATAATTCATCATCGAACCCTCTTCGATTATACCAATTTTGAAGGAAATCTATTTTTTCAAATTTTCATCGAAATTTTACTAAGGGTCTAGACCCCCCAAAAACGCTATATTTGGCTTATTTTAAAAAATTCAGGGGTACCCGAGCGTAGTTTTTCGATGTGAAGTTCTTGAGCTCGTTAGTGTGAATGATAAGAAGCAATAATAGAATCACCCACTCATCAATTCTTCCTTGTAGAGCCCTTCAAACAAAACTCGGAAACGAAAAACGCGAAAGTTTCAAATTGAAATAGTTTCGAAAATACCAGAGTTACCGGCCAAGTTTGGTATGCAAACATAGGTTTGCGAGGTCGCTGAACATGACTAAGACATTATCTCATCGATATCTCCTACCGTTTAGATTTTCACCTGTCAAATGGGAAATTTCCAAAATGTGAAATTTCAAAATCATTTATTTTCCCTGTCAACTGACGGAATCAACTGGGAATTGCAGATAATAATTCATCATCGAACCCTCTTCGATTATACCAATTTTGAAGGAAATCTATTTTTTCAAATTTTCATCGAAATTTTACTAAGGGTCTAGACCCCCCAAAAACGCTATATTTGGCTTATTTTAAAAAATTCAGGGGTACCCGAGCGTAGTTTTTCGATGTGAAGTTCTTGAGCTCGTTAGTGTGAATAATAAGAAGCAATAATAGAATCACCCACTCATCAATTCTTCCTTGTAGAGCCCTTCAAACAAAACTCGGAAACGAAAAACGCGAAAGTTTCAAATTGAAATAGTTTCGAAAATACCAGAGTTACCGGCCAAGTTTGGTATGCAAACATAGGTTTGCGAGGTCGCTGAACATGACTAAGACATTATCTCATCGATATCTCCTACCGTTTAGATTTTCACCTGTCAAATGGGAAATTTCCAAAATGTGAAATTTCAAAATCATTTATTTTCCCTGTCAACTAACGGAATCAACTGGAAATTGCAGATTATAATTCATCATCGAACCCCCTTCGATTATACCAATTTTGAAGGAAATCTATTTTTTCAAATTTTCATCGAAATTTTACTAAGGGTCTAGACCCCCCAAAAACGCAATATTTGGCTTATTTTAAAGAAGTCAGGGGTACCCGAGCGTAGTTTTTCGATGTGAAGTTCTTGAGCTCGTTAGTGTGAATGATAAGAAGCAATAATAGAATCACCCACTCATCAATTCTTCCTTGTAGAGCCCTTCAAACAAAACTCGGAAACGAAAAACGCGAAAGTTTCAAATTGAAATAGTTTCGAAAATACCAGAGTTACCGGCCAAGTTTAGTATGCAAACATAGGTTTGCGAGGTCGCTGAACATGACTAAGACATTATCTCATCGATATCTCCTACCGTTTAGATTTTCACCTGTCAAATGAGAAATTTCCAAAATGTGAAATTTCAAAATCATTTATTTTCCCTGTCAACTGACGGAATCAACTGGGAATTGCAGATTATAATTCATCATCGAACCCTCTTCGATTATACCAATTTTGAAGGAAATCTATTTTTTCAAATTTTCATCGAAATTTTACTAAGGGTCTAGACCCCCCAAAAACGCTATATTTGGCTTATTTTAAAGAATTCAGGGGTACCCGAGCGTAGTTTCTCGATGTGAAGTTCTTGAGCTCGTTAGTGTGAATGATAAGAAGCAATAATAGAATCACCCACTCATCAATTCTTCCTTGTAGAGCCCTTCAAACAAAACTCGGAAACGAAAAACGCGAAAGTTTCAAATTGAAATAGTTTCGAAAATACCAGAGTTCCGGCCAAGTTTGGTATGCAAACATAGGTTTGCGAGGTCGCTGAACATGACTAAGACATTATCTCATCGATATCTCCTACCGTTTAGATTTTCACCTGTCAAATGGGAAATTTCCAAAATGTGAAATTTCAAAATCATTTATTTTCCCTGTCAACTGACGGAATCAACTGGGAATTGCAGATTATAATTCATCATCGAACCCTCTTCGATTATACCAATTTTGAAGGAAATCTATTTTTTCAAATTTTCATCGAAATTTTACTAAGGGTCTAGACCCCCCAAAAACGCTATATTTGGCTTATTTTAAAGAATTCAGGGGTACCCGAGCGTAGTTTTTCGATGTAAAGTTCTTGAGCTCGTTAGTGTGAATGATAAGAAGCAATAATAGAATCACCCACTCATCAATTCTTCCTTGTAGAGCCCTTCAAACAAAACTCGGAAACGAAAAACGCGAAAGTTTCAAATTGAAATAGTTTCGAAAATACCAGAGTTACCGGCCAAGTTTGGTATGCAAACATAGGTTTGCGAGGACGCTGAACATGACTAAGACATTATCTCATCGATATCTCCTACCTTTTAGATTTTCACCTGTCAAATGGGAAATTTCCAAAATGTGAAATTTCAAAATCATTTATTTTCCCTGTCAACTGACGGAATCAACTGGGAATTGCAGATTATAATTCATCATCGAACCCTCTTCGTTTATACCAATTTTGAAGGAAATCTATTTTTTAAAATTTTCATCGAAATTTTACTAAGGGTCTAGACCCCCCAAAAACGCTATATTTGGCTTATTTTAAAGAATTCAGGGGTACCCGAGCGTAGTTTTTCGATGTGAAGTTCTTGAGCTCGTTAGTGTGAATGATAAGAAGCAATAATAGAATCACCCACTCATCAATTCTTCCTTGTAGAGCCCTTCAAACAAAACTCGGAAACGAAAAACGCGAAAGTTTCAAATTGAAATAGTTTCGAAAATACCAGAGTTACCGGCCAAGTTTGGTATGCAAACATAGGTTTGCGAGGTCGCTGAACATGACTAAGACATTATCTCATCGATATCTCCTACCGTTTAGATTTTCACCTGTCAAATGGGAAATTTCCAAAATGTGAAATTTCAAAATCATTTATTTTCCCTGTCAACTGACGGAATCAACTGGGAATTGCAGATTATAATTCATCATCGAACCCTCTTCGATTATACCAATTTTGAAGGAAATCTATTTTTTCAAATTTTCATCGAAATTTTACTAAGGGTCTAGACCCCCCAAAAACGCTATATTTGGCTTATTTTAAAGAATTCAGGGGTACCCGAGCGTAGTTTTTCGATGTGAAGTTCTTGAGCTCGTTAGTGTGAATGATAAGAAGCAATAATAGAATCACCCACTCATCAATTCTTCCTTGTAGAGCCCTTCAAACAAAACTCGGAAACGAAAAACGCGAAAGTTTCAAATTGAAATAGTTTCGAAAATACCAGAGTTACCGGCCAGGTTTGGTATGCAAACATAGGTTTGCGAGGTCGCTGAACATGACTAAGACATTATCTCATCGATATCTCCTACCGTTTAGATTTTCACCTGTCAAATGGGAAATTTCCAAAATGTGAAATTTCAAAATCATTTATTTTCCCTGTCAACTGACGGAATCAACTGGGAATTGCAGATTATAATTCATCATCGAACCCTCTTCGATTATACCAATTTTGAAGGAAATCTATTTTTTCAAATTTTCATCGAAATTTTACTAAGGGTCTAGACCCCCCAAAAACGCTATATTTGGCTTATTTTAAAGAATTCAGGGGTACCCGAGCGTAGTTTTTCGATGTGAAGTTCTTGAGCTCGTTAGTGTGAATGATAAGAAGCAATAATACAATCACCCACTCATCAATTCTTCCTTGTAGAGCCCTTCAAACAAAACTCGGAAACGAAAAACGCGAAAGTTTCAAATTGAAATAGTTTCGAAAATACCAGAGTTATCGGCCAAGTTTGGTATGCAAACATAGGTTTGCGAGGTCGCTGAACATGACTAAGACATTATCTCATCGATATCTCCTACCGTTCAGATTTTCACCTGTCAAATGGGAAATTTCCAAAATGTGAAATTTCAAAATCATTTATTTTCCCTGTCAACTGACGGAATCAACTGGGAATTGCAGATTATAATTCATCATCGAACCCTCTTCGATTATACCAATTTTGAAGGAAATCTATTTTTTCAAATTTTCATCGAAATTTTACTAAGGGTCTAGACCCCCCAAAAACTCTATATTTGGCTTATTTTAAAGAATTCAGGGGTACCCGAGCGTAGTTTTTCGATGTGAAGTTCTTGAGCTCGTTAGTGTGAATGATAAGAAGCAATAATAGAATCACCCACTCATCAATTCTTCCTTGTAGAGCCCTTCAAACAAAACTCGGAAACGAAAAACGCGAAAGTTTCAAATTGAAATAGTTTCGAAAATACCAGAGTTACCGGCCAAGTTTGGTATGCAAACATAGGTTTGCGAGGTCGCTGAACATGACTAAGACAGTATCTCATCGATATCTCCTACCGTTTAGATTTTCACCTGTCAAATGGGATATTTCCAAAATGTGAAATTTCAAAATCATTTATTTTCCCTGTCAACTGACGGAATCAACTGGGAATTGCAGATTATAATTCATCATCGAACCCTCTTCGATTATACCAATTTTGAAGGAAATCTATTTTTTCAAATTTTCATCGAAATTTTACTAAGGGTCTAGACCCCCCAAAAACGCTATATTTGGCATATTTTAAAGAATTCAGGGGTACCCGAGCGTAGTTTTCCGATGTGAAGTTCTTGAGCTCGTTAGTGTGAATGATAAGAAGCAATAATAGAATCACCCACTCATCAATTCTTCCTTGTAGAGCCCTTCAAACAAAACTCGGAAACGAAAAACGCGAAAGTTTCAAATTGAAATAGTTTCGAAAATACCAGAGTTACCGGCCAAGTTTGGTATGCAAACATAGGTTTGCGAGGTCGCTGAACATGACTAAGACATTATCTCATCGATATCTCTTACCGTTTAGATTTTCACCTGTCAAATGGGAAATTTCCAAAATGTGAAATTTCAAAATCATTTATTTTCCCTGTCAACTGACGGAATCAACTGGGAATTGCAGATTATAATTCATCATCGAACCCTCTTCGATTATACCAATTTTGAAGGAAATCTATTTTTCAAATTTTCATCGAAATTTTACTAAGGGTCTAGACCCCCCAAAAACGCTATATTTGGCTTATTTTAAAGAATTCAGGGGTACCCGAGCGTAGTTTTTCGATGTGAAGTTCTTGAGCTCGTTAGTGTGAATGATAAGAAGCAATAATAGAATCACCCACTCATCAATTCTTCCTTGTAGAGCCCTTCAAACAAAACTCGGAAACGAAAAACGCGAAAGTTTCAAATTGAAATAGTTTCGAAAATACCAGAGTTACCGGCCAAGTTTGGTATGCAAACATAGGTTTGCGAGGTCGCTGAACTAAGACATTATCTCATCGATATCTCCTACCGTTTAGATTTTCACCTGTCAAATGGGAAATTTCCAAAATGTGAAATTTCAAAATCATTTATTTTCCCTGTCAACTGACGGAATCAACTGGGAATTGCAGATTATAATTCATCATCGAACCCTCTTCGATTATACCAATTTTGAAGGAAATCTATTTTTTCAAATTTTCATCGAAATTTTACTAAGGGTCTAGACCCCCCAAAAACGCTATATTTGGCTTATTTTAAAGAATTCAGGGGTACCCGAGCGTAGTTTTTCGATGTGAAGTTCTTGAGCTCGTTAGTGTGAATGATAAGAAGCAATAATAGAATCACCCACTCATCAATTCTTCCTTGTAGAGCCCTTCAAACAAAACTCGAAAACGAAAAACGCGAAAGTTTCAAATTGAAATAGTTTCGAAAATACCAGAGTTACCGGCCAAGTTTGGTATGCAAACATAGGTTTGCGAGGTCGCTGAACATGACTTAGACATTATCTCATCGATATCTCCTACCGTTTAGATTTTCACCTGTCAAATGGGAAATTTCCAAAATGTGAAATTTCAAAATCATTTATTTTCCCTGTCAACTGACGGAATCAACTGGGAATTGCAGATTATAATTCATCATCGAACCCTCTTCGATTATACCAATTTTGAAGGAAATCTATTTTCTCAAATTTTCATCGAAATTTTACTAAGTGTCTAGACCCCCCAAAAACGCTATATTTGGCTTATTTTAAAGAATTCAGGGGTACCCGAGCGTAGTTTTTCGATGTGAAGTTCTTGAGCTCGTTAGTGTGAATGATAAGAAGCAATAATAGAATCACCCACTCATCAATTCTTCCTTGTAGAGCCCTTCAAACAAAACTCGGAAACGAAAAACGCGAAAGTTTCAAATTGAAATAGTTTCGAAAATACCAGAGTTACCGGCCAAGTTTGGTATGCAAACATAGGTTTGCGAGGTCGCTGAACATGACTAAGACATTATCTCATCGATATCTCCTACCGTTTAGATTTTCACCTGTCAAATGGGAAATTTCCAAAATGTGAAATTTCAAAATCATTTATTTTCCCTGTCAACTGACGGAATCAACTGGGAATTGCAGATTATAATTCATCATCGAACCCTCTTCGATTATACCAATTTTGAAGGAAATCTATTTTTTCAAATTTTCATCGAAATTTTACTAAGGGTCTAGACCCCCCAAAAACGCTATATTTGGCTTATTTTAAAGAATTCAGGGGTACCCGAGCGTAGTTTTTCGATGTGAAGTTCTTGAGCTCGTTAGTGTGAATGATAAGAAGCAATAATAGAATCACCCACTCATCAATTCTTCCTTGTAGAGCCCTTCAAACAAAACTCGGAAACGAAAAACGCGAAAGTTTCAAATTGAAATAGTTTCGAAAATACCAGAGTTACCGGCCAAGTTTGGTATGCAAACATAGGTTTGCGAGGTCGCTGAACATGACTAAGACATTATCTCATCGATATCTCCTACCGTTTAGATTTTCACCTGTCAAATGGGAAATTTCCAAAATGTGAAATTTCAAAATCATTTATTTTCCCTGTCAACTGACGGAATCAACTGGGAATTGCAGATTATAATTCATCATCGAACCCTCTTCGATTATACCAATTTTGAAGGAAATCTATTTTTTCAAATTTTCATCGAAATTTTACTAAGGGTCTAGACCCCCCAAAAACTCTATATTTGGCTTATTTTAAAGAATTCAGGGGTACCCGAGCGTAGTTTTTCGATGTGAAGTTCTTGAGCTCGTTAGTGTGAATGATAAGAAGCAATAATAGAATCACCCACTCATCAATTCTTCCTTGTAGAGCCCTTCAAACAAAACTCGGAAACGAAAAACGCGAAAGTTTCAAATTGAAATAGTTTCGAAAATACCAGAGTTACCGGCCAAGTTTGGTATGCAAACATAGGTTTGCGAGGTCGCTGAACATGACTAAGACAGTATCTCATCGATATCTCCTACCGTTTAGATTTTCACCTGTCAAATGGGATATTTCCAAAATGTGAAATTTCAAAATCATTTATTTTCCCTGTCAACTGACGGAATCAACTGGGAATTGCAGATTATAATTCATCATCGAACCCTCTTCGATTATACCAATTTTGAAGGAAATCTATTTTTTCAAATTTTCATCGAAATTTTACTAAGGGTCTAGACCCCCCAAAAACGCTATATTTGGCATATTTTAAAGAATTCAGGGGTACCCGAGCGTAGTTTTCCGATGTGAAGTTCTTGAGCTCGTTAGTGTGAATGATAAGAAGCAATAATAGAATCACCCACTCATCAATTCTTCCTTGTAGAGCCCTTCAAACAAAACTCGGAAACGAAAAACGCGAAAGTTTCAAATTGAAATAGTTTCGAAAATACCAGAGTTACCGGCCAAGTTTGGTATGCAAACATAGGTTTGCGAGGTCGCTGAACATGACTAAGACATTATCTCATCGATATCTCCTACCGTTTAGATTTTCACCTGTCAAATGGGAAATTTCCAAAATGTGAAATTTCAAAATCATTTATTTTCCCTGTCAACTGACGGAATCAACTGGGAATTGCAGATTATAATTCATCATCGAACCCTCTTCGATTATACCAATTTTGAAGGAAATCTATTTTTTCAAATTTTCATCGAAATTTTACTAAGGGTCTAGACCCCCCAAAAACGCTATATTTGGCTTATTTTAAAGAATTCAGGGGTACCCGAGCGTAGTTTTTCGATGTGAAGTTCTTGAGCTCGTTAGTGTGAATGATAAGAAGCAATAATAGAATCACCCACTCATCAATTCTTCCTTGTAGAGCCCTTCAAACAAAACTCGGAAACGAAAAACGCGAAAGTTTCAAATTGAAATAGTTTCGAAAATACCAGAGTTACCGGCCAAGTTTGGTATGCAAACATAGGTTTGCGAGGTCGCTGAACATGACTAAGACATTATCTCATCGATATCTCCTATCGTTTAGATTTTCACCTGTCAAATGGGAAATTTCCAAAATGTGAAATTTCAAAATCATTTATTTTCTCTGTCAACTGACGGAATCAACTGGGAATTGCAGATTATAATTCATCATCGAACCCTCTTCGATTATACCAATTTTGAAGGAAATCTATTTTTTCAAATTTTCATCGAAATTTTACTAAGGGTCTAGACCCCCCAAAAACGCTATATTTGGCTTATTTTAAAGAATTCAGGGGTACCCGAGCGTAGTTTTTCGATGTGAAGTTCTTGAGCTCGTTAGTGTGAATGATAAGAAGCAATAATAGAATCACCCACTCATCAATTCTTCCTTGTAGAGCCCTTCAAACAAAACTCGGAAACGAAAAACGCGAAAGTTTCAAATTGAAATAGTTTCGAAAATACCAGAGTTACCGGCCAAGTTTGGTATGCAAACATAGGTTTGCGAGGTCGCTGAACATGATTAGGGCATTATCTCATCGATATCTCCTACCGTTTAGATTTTCACCTGTCAAATGGGAAATTTCCAAAATGTGAAATTTCAAAATCATTTATTTTCCCTGTCAACTGACGGAATCAACTGGGAATTGCAGATTATAATTCATCATCGAACCCCCTTCGATTATACCAATTTTGAAGGAAATCTATTTTTTCAAATTTTCATCGAAATTTTACTAAGGGTCTAGACCCCCCAAAAACGCTATATTTGGCATATTTTAAAGAATTCAGGGGTACCCGAGCGTAGTTTTTCGATGTGAAGTTCTTGAGCTCGTTAGTGTGAATGATAAGAAGCAATAATAGAATCACCCACTCATCAATTCTTCCTTGTAGAGCCCTTCAAACAAAACTCGGAAACGAAAAACGCGAAAGTTTCAAATTGAAATAGTTTCGAAAATACCAGAGTTACCGGCCAAGTTTGGTATGCAAACATAGGTTTGCGAGGTCGCTGAACATGACTAAGACATTATCTCATCGATATCTCCTACCGTTTAGATTTTCACCTGTCAAATGGGAAATTTCCAAAATGTGAAATTTCAAAATCATTTATTTTCCCTGTCAACTGACGGAATCAACTGGGAATTGCAGATTATAATTCATCATCGAACCCTCTTCGATTATACCAATTTTGAAGGAAATCTATTTTTTCAAATTTTCATCGAAATTTTACTAAGGGTCTAGACCTCCCAAAAACGCTATATTTAGCTTATTTTAAAGAATTCAGGGGTACCCGAGCGTAGTTTTTCGATGTGAAGTTCTTGAGCTCGTTAGTGTGAATGATAAGAAGCAATAATAGAATCACCCACTCATCAATTCTTCCTTGTAGAGCCCTTCAAACAAAACTCGGAAACGAAAAACGCGAAAGTTTCAAATTGAAATAGTTTCGAAAATACCAGAGTTACCGGCCAAGTTTGGTATGCAAACATAGGTTTGCGAGGTCGCTGATCATGACTAAGACATTATCTCATCGATATCTCCTACCGTTTAGATTTTCACCTGTCAAATGGGAAATTTCCAAAATGTGAAATTTCAAAATCATTTATTTTCCCTGTCAACTGACGGAATCAACTGGGAATTGCAGATTATAATTCATCATCGAACCCTCTTCGATTATTCCAATTTTGAAGGAAATCTATTTTTTCAAATTTTCATCGAAATTTTACTAAGGGTCTAGACCCCCCAAAAACGCTATATTTGGCTTATTTTAAAGAATTCAGGGGTACCCGAGAGTAGTTTTTCGATGTGAAGTTCTTGAGCTCGTTAGTGTGAATGATAAGAAGCAATAATAGAATCACCCACTCATCAATTCTTCCTTGTAGAGCCCTTCAAACAAAACTCGGAAACGAAAAACGCGAAAGTTTCAAATTGAAATAGTTTCGAAAATACCAGAGTTACCGGCCAAGTTTAGTATGCAAACATAGGTTTGCGAGGTCGCTGAACATGACTAAGACATTATCTCATCGATATCTCCTACCGTTTAGATTTTCACCTGTCAAATGGGAAATTTCCAAAATGTGAAATTTCAAAATCATTTATTTTCCCTGTCAACTGACGGAATCAACTGGAAATTGCAGATTATAATTCATCATCGAACCCTCTTCGATTATACCAATTTTGAAGGAAATCTATTTTTTCAAATTTTCATCGAAATTTTACTAAGGGTCTAGACCCCCCAAAAACGCTATATTTGGCTTATTTTAAAGAATTCAGGGGTACCCGAGCGTAGTTTTTCGATGTGAAGTTCTTGAGCTCGTTAGTGTGAATGATAAGAAGCAATAATAGAATCACCCACTCATCAATTCTTCCTTGTAGAGCCCTTCAAACAAAACTCGGAAACGAAAAACGCGAAAGATTCAAATTGAAATAGTTTCGAAAATACCAGAGTTACCGGCCAAGTTTGGTATGCAAACATAGGTTTGCGAGGTCGCTGAACATGACCAAGACATTATCTCATCGATATCTCCTACCGTTTAGATTTTCACCTGTCAAATGGGAAATTTCCAAAATGTGAAATTTCAAAATCATTTATTTTCCCTGTCAACTGACGGAATCAACTGGGAATTGCAGATTATAATTCATCATCGAACCCTCTTCGATTATACCAATTTTGAAGGAAATCTATTTTTTCAAATTTTCATCGAAATTTTACTAAGGGTCTAGACCCCCCAAAAACGCTATATTTGGCTTATTTTAAAGAATTCAGGGGTACCCGAGCGTAATTTTTCGATGTGAAGTTCTTGAGCTCGTTAGTGTGAATGATAAGAAGCAATAATAGAATCACCCACTCATCAATTCTTCCTTGTAGAGCCCTTCAAACAAAACTCGGAAACGAAAAACGCGAAAGTTTCAAATTGAAATAGTTTCGAAAATACCAGAGTTACCGGCCAAGTTTGTTATGTAAACATAGGTTTGCGAGGTCGCTGAACATGACTAAGACATTATCTCATCGATATCTCCTACCGTTTAGATTTTCACCTGTCAAATGGGAAATTTCCAAAATGTGAAATTTCAAAATCATTTATTTTCCCTGTCAACTGACGGAATCAACTGGGAATTGCAGATTATAATTCATCATCGAACCCTCTTCGATTATACCAATTTTGAAGGAAATCTATTTTTTCAAATTTTCATCGAAATTTTACTAAGGGTCTAGACGCCCCAAAAACGCTATATTTGGCTTATTTTAAAGAATTCAGGGGTACCCGAGCGTAGTTTTTCGATGTGAAGTTCTTGAGCTCGTTAGTGTGAATGATAAGAAGCCATAATAGAATCACCGACTCATCAATTCTTCCTTGTAGAGCCCTTCAAACAAAACTCGGAAACGAAAAACGCGAAAGTTTCAAATTGAAATAGTTTCGAAAATACCAGAGTTATCGGCCAAGTTTGGTATGCAAACATAGGTTTACGAGGTCGCTGAACATGACTAAGACATTATCTCATCGATATCTCCTACCGTTTAGATTTTCACCTGTCAAATGGGAAATTTCCAAAATGTGAAATTTCAAAATCATTTATTTTCCCTGTCAACTGACGGAATCAACTGGGAATTGCAGATTATAATTCATCATCGAACCCTCTTCGATTATACCAATTTTGAAGGAAATCTATTTTTTCAAATTTTCATCGAAATTTTACTAAGGGTCTAGACCCCCCAAAAACGCTATATTTCGCTTATTTTAAAGAATTCAGGGGTACCCGAGCGTAGTTTTTCGATGTGAAGTTCTTGAGCTGGTTAGTGTGAATGATAAGAAGCAATAATAGAATCACCCACTCATCAATTCTTCCTTGTAGAGCCCTTCAAACAAAACTCGGAAACGAAAAACGCGAAAGTTTCAAATTGAAATAGTTTCGAAAATACCAGAGTTACCGGCCAAGTTTGGTATGCAAACATAGGTTTGCGAGGTCGCTGAACATGACTAGGGCATTATCTCATCGATATCTCCTACCGTTTAGATTTTCACCTGTCAAATGGGAAATTTCCAAAATGTGAAATTTCAAAATCATTTATTTTCCCTGTCAACTGACGGAATCAACTGGGAATTGCAGATTATAATTCATCATCGAACCCTCTTCGATTATACCAATTTTGAAGGAAATCTATTTTTTCAAATTTTCATCGAAATTTTACTAAGGGTCTAGACCCCCCAAAAACGCTATATTTGGCATATTTTAAAGAATTCAGGGGTACCCGAGCGTAGTTTTTCGATGTGAAGTTCTTGAGCTCGTTAGTGTGAATGATAAGAAGCAATAATAGAATCACCCACTCATCAATTCTTCCTTGTAGAGCCCTTCAAACAAAACTCGGAAACGAAAAACGCGAAAGTTTCAAATTGAAATAGTTTCGAAAATACCAGAGTTACCGGCCAAGTTTGGTATGCAAACATAAGTTTGCGAGGTCGCTGGACATGACTAAGACATTATCTCATCGATATCTCCTACCGTTTAGATTTTCACCTGTCAAATGGGAAATTTCCAAAATGTGAAATTTCAAAATCATTTATTTTCCCTGTCAACTGACGGAATCAACTGGGAATTGCAGATTATAATTCATCATCGAACCCTCTTCGATTATACCAATTTTGAAGGAAATCTATTTTTTCAAATTTTCATCGAAATTTTACTAAGGGTCTAGACCTCCCAAAAACGCTATATTTAGCTTATTTTAAAGAATTCAGGGGTACCCGAGCGTAGTTTTTCGATGTGAAGTTCTTGAGCTCGTTAGTGTGAATGATAAGAAGCAATAATAGAATCACCCACTCATCAATTCTTCCTTGTAGAGCCCTTCAAACAAAACTCGGAAACGAAAAACGCGAAAGTTTCAAATTGAAATAGTTTCGAAAATACCAGAGTTACCGGCCAAGTTTGGTATGCAAACATAGGTTTGCGAGGTCGCTGAACATGACTAAGACATTATCTCATCGATATCTCCTACCGTTTAGATTTTCACCTGTCAAATGGGAAATTTCCAAAATGTGAAATTTCAAAATCATTTATTTTCCCTGTCAACTGACGGAATCAACTGGGAATTGCAGATTATAATTCATCATCGAACCCTCTTCGATTATACCAATTTTGAAGGAAATCTATTTTTTCAAATTTTCATCGAAATTTTACTAAGGGTCTAGACCCCCCAAAAACGCTATATTTGGCTTATTTTAAAGAATTCAGGGGTACCCGAGAGTAGTTTTTCGATGTGAAGTTCTTGAGCTCGTTAGTGTGAATGATAAGAAGCAATAACAGAATCACCCACTCATCAATTCTTCCTTGTAGAGCCCTTCAAACAAAACTCGGAAACGAAAAACGCGAAAGTTTCAAATTGAAATAGTTTCGAAAATACCAGAGTTACCGGCCAAGTTTGGTATGCAAACATAGGTTTGCGAGGTCGCTGAACATGACTAGGGCATTATCTCATCGATATCTCCTACCGTTTAGATTTTCACCTGTCAAATGGGAAATTTCCAAAATGTGAAATTTCAAAATCATTTATTTTCCCTGTCAACTGACGGAATCAACTGGGAATTGCAGATTATAATTCATCATCGAACCCTCTTCGATTATACCAATTTTGAAGGAAATCTATTTTTTCAAATTTTCATCGAAATTTTACTAAGGGTCTAGACACCCCAAAAACGCTATATTTGGCATATTTTAAAGAATTCAGGGGTACCCGAGCGTAGTTTTTCGATGTGAAGTTCTTGAGCTCGTTAGTGTGAATGATAAGAAGCAATAATAGAATCACCCACTCATCAATTCTTCCTTGTAGAGCCCTTCAAACAAAACTCGGAAACGAAAAACGCGAAAGTTTCAAATTGAAATAGTTTCGAAAATACCAGAGTTACCGGCCAAGTTTGGTATGCAAACATAGGTTTGCGAGGTCGCTGAACATGACTAAGACATTATCTCATCGATATCTCCTACCGTTTAGATTTTCACCTGTCAAATGGGAAATTTCCAAAATGTGAAATTTCAAAATCATTTGTTTTCCCTGTCAACTGACGGAATCAACTGGGAATTGCAGATTATAATTCATCATCGAACCCTTTTCGATTATACCAATTTTGAAGGAAATCTATTTTTTCAAATTTTCATCGAAATTTTACTAAGGGTCTAGACCCCCCAAAAACGCTATATTTGGCTTATTTTAAAGAATTCAGGGGTACCCGAGCGTAGTTTTTCGATGTGAAGTTCTTGAGCTCGTTAGTGTGAATGATAAGAAGCAATAATAGAATCACCCACTCATCAATTCTTCCTTGTAGAGCCCTTCAAACAAAACTCGGAAACGAAAAACGCGAAAGTTTCAAATTGAAATAGTTTCGAAAATACCAGAGTTACCGGCCAAGTTTGGTATGCAAACATAGGTTTGCGAGGTCGCTGAACATGACTAAGACATTATCTCATCGATATCTCCTACCGTTTAGATTTTCACCTGTCAAATGGGAAATTTCCAAAATGTGAAATTTCAAAATCATTTATTTTCCCTGTCAACTGACGGAATCAACTGGGAATTGCAGATTATAATTCATCATCGAACCCTCTTCGATTATACCAATTTTGAAGGAAATCTATTTTTTCAAATTTTCATCGAAATTTTACTAAGGGTCTAGACCCCCCAAAAACGCTATATTTGGCATATTTTAAAGAATTCAGGGGTACCCGAGCGTAGTTTTTCGATGTGAAGTTCTTGAGCTCGTTAGTGTGAATGATAAGAAGCAATAATAGAATCACCCACTCATCAATTCTTCCTTGTAGAGCCCTTCAAACAAAACTCGGAAACGAAAAACGCGAAAGTTTCAAATTGAAATAGTTTCGAAAATACCAGAGTTACCGGCCAAGTTTGGTATGCAAACATAGGTTTGCGAGGTCGCTGAACATGACTAAGACATTATCTCATCGATATCTCCTACCGTTCAGATTTTCACCTGTCAAATGGGAAATTTCCAAAATGTGAAATTTCAAAATCATTTATTTTCCCTGTCAATTGACGGAATCAACTGGGAATTGCAGATTATAATTCATCATCGAACCCTCTTCGATTATACCAATTTTGAAGGAAATCTATTTTCTCAAATTTTCATCGAAATTTTACTAAGGGTCTAGACCCCCCAAAAACGCTATATTTGGCTTATTTTAAAGAATTCAGGGGTACCCGAGCGTAGTTTTTCGATGTGAAGTTCTTGAGCTCGTTAGTGTGAATGATAAGAAGCAATAATAGAATCACCCACTCATCAATTCTTCCTTGTAGAGCCCTTCAAACAAAACTCGGAAACGAAAAACGCGAAAGTTTCAAATTGAAATAGTTTCGAAAATACCAGAGTTACCGGCCAAGTTTGGTATGCAAACATAGGTTTGCGAGGTCGCTGAACATGACTTAGACATTATCCCATCGATATCTCCTACCGTTTAGATTTTCACCTGTCAAATGGGAAATTTCCAAAATGTGAAATTTCAAAATCATTTATTTTCCCTGTCAACTGACGGAATCAACTGGGAATTGCAGATTATAATTCATCATCGAACCCTCTTCGATTATACCAATTTTGAAGGAAATCTATTTTTTCAAATTTTCATCGAAATTTTACTAAGGGTCTAGACCCCCCAAAAACGCTATATTTGGCTTATTTTAAAGAATTCAGGGGTACCCGAGCGTAGTTTTTCGATGTGAAGTTCTTGAGCTCGTTAGTGTGAATGATAAGAAGCAATAATAGAATCACCCACTCATCAATTCTTCCTTGTAGAGCCCTTCAAACAAAACTCGGAAACGAAAAACGCGAAAGATTCAAATTGAAATAGTTTCGAAAATACCAGAGTTACCGGCCAAGTTTGGTATGCAAACATAGGTTTGCGAGGTCGCTGAACATGACTAAGACATTATCTCATCGATATCTCCTACCGTTTAGATTTTCACCTGTCAAATGGGAAATTTCCATAATGTGAAATTTCAAAATCATTTATTTTCCCTGTCAACTGACGGAATCAACTGGGAATTGCAGATTATAATTCATCATCGAACCCTCTTCGATTGTACCAATTTTGAAGGAAATCTATTTTTTCAAATTTTCATCGAAATTTTACTAAGGGTCTAGACCCCCCAAAAACGCTATATTTGGCTTATTTTAAAGAATTCAGGGGTACCCAAGCGTAGTTTTTCGATGTGAAGTTCTTGAGCTCGTTAGTGTGAATGATAGGAAGCAATAATAGAATCACCCACTCATCAATTCTTCCTTGTAGAGCCCTTCAAACAAAACTCGGAAACGAAAAACGCGAAAGTTTCAAATTGAAATAGTTTCGAAAATACCAGAGTTACCGGCCAAGTTTGGTATGCAAACATAGGTTTGCGAGGTCGCTGAACATGACTAAGACATTATCTCATCGATATCTCCTACCGTTTAGATTTTCACCTGTCAAATGGGAAATTTCCAAAATGTGAAATTTCAAAATCATTTATTTTCCCTGTCAACTGACGGGATCAACTGGGAATTGCAGATTATAATTCATCATCGAACCCTCTTCGATTATACCAATTTTGAAGGAAATCTATTTTTTCAAATTTTCATCGAAATTTTACTAAGGGTCTAGACCCCCCAAAAACGCTATATTTGGCTTATTTCAAAGAATTCAGGGGTACCCGAGCGTAGTTTTTCGATGTGAAGTTCTTGAGCTCGTTAGTGTGAATGATAAGAAGCAATAATAGAATCACCCACTCATCAATTCTTCCTTGTAGAGCCCTTCAAACAAAACTCGGAAACGAAAAACGCGAAAGTTTCAAATTGAAATAGTTTCGAGAATACCAGAGTTACCGGCCAAGTTTGGTATGCAAACATAGGTTTGCGAGGTCGCTGAACATGACTAAGACATTATCTCTCGATATCTCCTACCGTTTAGATTTTCACCTGTCAAATGGGAAATTTCCAAAATGTGAAATTTCAAAATCATTTATTTTCCCTGTCAACTGACGGAATCAACTGGGAATTGCAGATTATAATTCATCATCGAACCCTCTTCGATTATACCAATTTTGAAGGAAATCTATTTTTTCAAATTTTCATCGAAATTTTACTAAGGGTCTAGACCCCCCAAAAACGCTATATTTGGCTTATTTTAAAGAATTCAGGGGTACCCGAGCGTAGTTTTTCGATGTGAAGTTCTTGAGCTCGTTAGTGTGAATGATAAGAAGCAATAATAGAATCACCCACTCATCAATTCTTCCTTGTAGAGCCCTTCAAACAAAACTCGGAAACGAAAAACGCGAAAGTTTCAAATTGAAATAGTTTCGAAAATACCAGAGTTACCGGCCAAGTTTGGTATGCAAACATAGGTTTGCGAGGTCGCTGAACATGACTAAGACATTATCTCATCGATATCTCCTACCGTTTAGATTTTCACCTGTCAAATGGGAAATTTCCAAAATGTGAAATTTCAAAATCATTTATTTTCCCTGTCAACTGACGGAATCAACTGGGAATTGCAGATTATAATTCATCATCGAACCCTCTTCGATTATACCAATTTTGAAGGAAATCTATTTTTTCAAATTTTCATCGAAATTTTACTACGGGTCTAGACCCCCCAAAAACGCTATATTTGGCTTATTTTAAAGAATTCAGGGGTACCCGAGCGTAGTTTTTCGATGTGAAGTTCTTGAGCTCGTTAGTGTGAATGATAAGAAGCAATAATAGAATCACCCACTCATCAATTCTTCCTTGTAGAGCCCTTCAAACAAAACTCGGAAACGAAAAACGCGAAAGTTTCAAATTGAAATAGTTTCGAAAATACCAGAGTTACCGGCCAAGTTTGGTATGCAAACATAGGTTTGCGAGGTCGCTGAACATGACTAAGACATTATCTCATCGATATCTCCTACCGTTTAGATTTTCACCTGTCAAATGGGAAATTTCCAAAATGTGAAATTTCAAAATCATTTATTTTTCCTGTCAACTGACGGAATCAACTGGGAATTGCAGATTATAATTCATCATCGAACCCTCTTCGATTATACCAATTTTGAAGGAAATCTATTTTTTTTGAAACTTTCGCGTTTTTCGTTTCCGAGTTTTGTTTGAAGGGCTCTACAAGGAAGAATTGATGAGTGGGTGATTCTATTATTGCTTCCTATCATTCACACTAACGAGCTCAAGAACTTCACATCGAAAAACTACGCTCGGGTACCCCTGAATTCTTTAAAATAAGCCAAATATAGCGTTTTTGGGGGGTCTAGACCCTTAGTAAAATTTCGATGAAAATTTGAAAAAATAGATTTCCTTCAAAATTGGTATAATCGAAGAGGGTTCGATGATGAATTATAATCTGCAATTCCCAGTTGATTCCGTCAGTTGACAGGGAAAATAAATGATTTTGAAATTTCACATTTTGGAAATTTCCCATTTGACAGGTGAAAATCTAAACGGTAGGAGATATCGATGAGATAATGTCTAAGTCATGTTCAGCGACCTCGCAAACCTATGTTTGCATACCAAACTTGGCCGGTAACTCTGGTATTTTCGAAACTATTTCAATTTGAAACTTTCGCGTTTTTCGTTTTCGAGTTTTGTTTGAAGGGCTCTACAAGGAAGAATTGATGAGTGGGTGATTCTATTATTGCTTCTTATCATTCACACTAACGAGCTCAAGAACTTCACATCGAAAAACTACGCTCGGGTACCCCTGAATTCTTTAAAATAAGCCAAATATAGCGTTTTTGGGGGGTCTAGACCCTTAGTAAAATTTCGATGAAAATTTGAAAAAATAGATTTCCTTCAAAATTGGTATAATCGAAGAGGGTTCGATGATGAATTATAATCTGCAATTCCCAGTTGATTCCGTCAGTTGACAGGGAAAATAAATGATTTTGAAATTTCACATTTTGGAAATTTCCCATTTGACAGGTGAAAATCTAAACGGTAGGAGATATCGATGAGATAATGTCTTAGTCATGTTCAGCGACCTCGCAAACCTATGTTTGCATACCAAACTTGGCCGGTAACTCTGGTATTCTCGAAACTATTTCAATTTGAAACTTTCGCGTTTTTCGTTTCCGAGTTTTGTTTGAAGGGCTCTACAAGGAAGAATTGATGAGTGGGTGATTCTATTATTGCTTCTCATCATTCACACTAACGAGCTCAAGAACTTCACATCGAAAAACTACGCTCGGGTACCCCTGAATTCTGTGAAATAAGCCAAATATAGCGTTTTTGGGGGGTCTAGACCCTTAGTAAAATTTCGATGAAAATTTGAGAAAATAGATTTCCTTCAAAATTGGTATAATCGAAGAGGGTTCGATGATGAATTATAATCTGCAATTCCCAGTTGATTCCGTCAGTTGACAGGGAAAATAAATGATTTTGAAATTTCACATTTTGGAAATTTCCCATTTGACAGGTGAAAATCTAAACGGTAGGAGATATCGATGAGATAATGTCTTAGTCATGTTCAGCGACCTCGCAAACCTATGTTTGCATACCAAACTTGGCCGGTAACTCTGGTATTTTCGAAACTATTTCAATTTGAAACTTTCGCGTTTTTCGTTTCCGAGTTTTGTTTGAAGGGCTCTACAAGGAAGAATTGATGAGTGGGTGATTCTATTATTGCTTCCTATCATTCACACTAACGAGCTCAAGAACTTCACATCGAAAAACTACGCTCGGGTACCCCTGAATTCTTTAAAATAAGCCAAATATAGCGTTTTTGGGGGGTCTAGACCCTTAGTAAAATTTCGATGAAAATTTGAAAAAATAGATTTCCTTCAAAATTGGTATAATCGAAGAGGGTTCGATGATGAATTATAATCTGCAATTCCCAGTTGATTCCGTCAGTTGACAGGGAAAATAAATGATTTTGAAATTTCACATTTTGGAAATTTCCCATTTGACAGGTGAAAATCTAAACGGTAGGAGATATCGATGAGATAATGTCTTAGTCATGTTCAGCGACCTCGCAAACCTATGTTTGCATACCAAACTTGGCCGGTAACTCTGGTATTTTCGAAACTATTTCAATTTGAATCTTTCGCGTTTCTCGTTTCCGAGTTTTGTTTGAAGGGCTCTACAAGGAAGAATTGATGAGTGGGTGATTCTATTATTGCTTCTTATCATTCACACTAACGAGCTCAAGATCTTCACTTCGAAAAACTACGCTCGGGTACCCCTGAATTCTTTAAAATAAGCCAAATATAGCGTTTTTGGGGGGTCTAGACCCTTAGTAAAATTTCGATGAAAATTTGAAAAAATAGATTTCCTTCAAAATTGGTATAATCGAAGAGGGTTCGATGATGAATTATAATCTGCAATTCCCAGTTGATTCCGTCAGTTGACAGGAAAAATAAATGATTTTGAAATTTCACATTTTGGAAATTTCCCATTTGACAGGTGAAAATCTAAACGGTAGGAGATATCGATGAGATAATGTCTTAGTCATGTTCAGCAACCTCGCAAACCTATGTTTGCATACCAAACTTGGCCGGTAACTCTGGTATTTTCGAAACTATTTCAATTTGAAACTTTCGCGTTTTTCGTTTCCGAGTTTTGTTTGAAGGGCTCTACAAGGAAGAATTGATGAGTGGGTGATTCTATTATTGCTTCTTATCATTCACACTAACGAGCTCAAGAACTTCACATCGAAAAACTACTCTCGGGTACCCCTGAATTCTTTAAAATAAGCCAAATATAGCGTTTTTGGGGGGTCTAGACCCTTAGTAAAATTTCGATGAAAATTTGAAAAAATAGATTTCCTTCAAAATTGGTATAATCGAAGAGGGTTCGATGATGAATTATAATCTGCAATTCCCAGTTGATTCCGTCAGTTGACAGGGAAAATAAATGATTTTGAAATTTTACATTTTGGAAATATCCCATTTGACAGGTGAAAATCTAAACGGTAGGAGATATCGATGAGGTAATGTCTTAGTCATGTTCAGCGACCTCGCAAACCTATGTTTGCATACCAAACTTGGCCGGTAACTCTGGTATTTTCGAAACTATTTCAATTTGAAACTTTCGCGTTTTTCGTTTCCGAGTTTTGTTTGAAGGGCTCTACAAGGAAGAATTGATGAGTGGGTGATTCTATTATTGCTTCTTATCATTCACACTAACGAGCTCAAGAACTTCACATCGAAAAACTACGCTCGGGTACCCCTGAATTCTTTAAAATAAGCCAAATATAGCGTTTTTGGGGGGTCTAGACCCTTAGTAAAATTTCGATGAAAATTTGAAAAAATAGATTTCCTTCAAAATTGGTATAATCGAAGAGGGTTCGATGATGAATTATAATCTGCAATTCCCAGTTGATTCCGTCAATTGACAGGGAAAATAAATGATTTTGAAATTTCACATTTTGGAAATTTCCCATTTGACAGGTGAAAATCTAAACGGTAGGAGATATCGATGAGATAATGTCTTAGTCATGTTCAGCGACCTCGCAAACCTATGTTTGCATACCAAACTTGGCCGGTAACTCTGGTATTTTCGAAACTATTTCAATTTGAAACTTTCGCGTTTTTCGTTTCCGAGTTTTGTTTGAAGGGCTCTACAAGGAAGAATTGATGAGTGGGTGATTCTATTATTGCTTCTTATCATTCACACTAACGAGCTCAAGAATTTCACATCGAAAAACTACGCTCAGGTACCCCTGAATTCTTTAAAATATGCCAAATATAGCGTTTTTGGGGGGTCTAGACCCTTAGTAAAATTTCGATGAAAATTTGAAAAAATAGATTTCCTTCAAAATTGGTATAATCGAAGAGGGTTCGATGATGAATTATAATCTGCAATTCACAGTTGATTCCGTCAGTTGACAGGGAAAATAAATGATTTTGAAATTTCACATTTTGGAAATTTCCCATTTGACAGGTGAAAATCTAAACGGTAGGAGATATCGATGAGATAATGTCTTAGTCATGTTCAGCGATCTCGCAAACCTATGTTTGCATACCAAACTGGGCCGGTAACTCTGGTATTTTCGAAACTATTTCAATTTGAAACTTTCGCGTTTTTCGTTTCCGAGTTTTGTTTGAAGGGCTCTACAAGGAAGAATTGATGAGTGGGTGATTCTATTATTGCTTCTTATCATTCACACTAACGAGCTCAAGAACTTCACATCGAAAAACTACGCTCGGGTACCCCTGAATTCTTTAAAATAAGCCAAATATAGCGTTTTTGGGGGGTCTAGACCCTTAGTAAAATTTCGATGAAAATTTGAAAAAATAGATTTCCTTCAAAATTGGTATAATCGAAGAGGGTTCGATGATGAATTATAATCTGCAATTCCCAGTTGATTCCGTCAGTTGACAGGGAAAATAAATGATTTTGAAATTTCACATTTTGGAAATTTCCCATTTGACAGGTGAAAATCTAAACGGTAGGAGATATCGATGAGATAATGTCTTAGTCATGTTCAGCGACCTCGCAAACCTATGTTTGCTTACCAAACTTGGCCGGTAACTCTGGTATTTTCGAAACTATTTCAATTTGAAACTTTCGCGTTTTTCGTTTCCGAGTTTTGTTTGAAGGGCTCTACAAGGAAGAATTGATGAGTGGGTGATTCTATTATTGCTTCTTATCATTCACACTAACGAGCTCAAGAACTTCACATCGAAAAACTACGCTCGGGTACCCCTGAATTCTTTAAAATAAGCCAAATATAGCGTTTTTGGGGGGTCTAGACCCTTAGTAAAATTTCGATGAAAATTTGAAAAAATAGATTTCCTTCAAAATTGGTATAATCGAAGAGGGTTCGATGATGAATTATAATCTGCAATTCCCAGTTGATTCCGTCAGTTGACAGGGAAAATAAATGATTTTGAAATTTCACATTTTGGAAATTTCCCATTTGACAGGTGAAAATCTAAACGGTAGGAGATATCGATGAGATAATGTCTTAGTCATGTTCAGCGACCTCGCAAACCTATGTTTGCATACCAAACTTGGCCGGTAACTCTGGTATTCTCGAAACTATTTCAATTTGAAACTTTCGCGTTTTTCGTTTCCGAGTTTTGTTTGAAGGGCTCTACAAGGAAGAATTGATGAGTGGGTGATTCTATTATTGCTTCTTATCATTCACACTAACGAGCTCAAGAACTTCACATCGAAAAACTACGCTCGGGTACCCCTGAATTCTTTGAAATAAGCCAAATATAGCGTTTTTGGGGGGTCTAGACCCTTAGTAAAATTTCGATGAAAATTTGAAAAAATAGATTTCCTTCAAAATTGGTATAATCGAAGAGGGTTCGATGATGAATTATAATCTGCAATTCCCAGTTGATTCCGTCAGTTGACAGGGAAAATAAATGATTTTGAAATTTCACATTTTGGAAATTTCCCATTTGACAGGTGAAAATCTAAACGGTAGGAGATATCGATGAGATAATGTCTTAGTCATGTTCAGCGACCTCGCAAACCTATGTTTGCATACCAAACTTGGCCGGTAACTCTGGTATTTTCGAAACTATTTCAATTTGAAACTTTCGCGTTTTTCGTTTCCGAGTTTTGTTTGAAGGGCTCTACAAGGAAGAATTGATGAGTGGGTGATTCTATTATTGCTTCCTATCATTCACACTAACGAGCTCAAGAACTTCACATCGAAAAACTACGCTCGGGTACCCCTGAATTCTTTAAAATAAGCCAAATATAGCGTTTTTGGGGGGTCTAGACCCTTAGTAAAATTTCGATGAAAATTTGAAAAAATAGATTTCCTTCAAAATTGGTACAATCGAAGAGGGTTCGATGATGAATTATAATCTGCAATTCCCAGTTGATTCCGTCAGTTGACAGGGAAAATAAATGATTTTGAAATTTCACATTTTGGAAATTTCCCATTTGACAGGTGAAAATCTAAACGGTAGGAGATATCGATGAGATAATGTCTTAGTCATGTTCAGCGACCTCGCAAACCTATGTTTGCATACCAAACTTGGCCGGTAACTCTGGTATTTTCGAAACTATTTCAATTTGAAACTTTCGCGTTTTTCGTTTCCGAGTTTTGTTTGAAGGGCTCTACAAGGAAGAATTGATGAGTGGGTGATTCTATTATTGCTTCCTATCATTCACACTAACGAGCTCAAGAACTTCACATCGAAAAACTACGCTCGGGTACCCCTGAATTCTTTAAAATAAGCCAAATATAGCGTTTTTGGGGGGTCTAGACCCTTAGTAAAATTTCGATGAAAATTTGAAAAAATAGATTTCCTTCAAAATTGGTATAATCGAAGAGGGTTCGATGATGAATTATAATCTGCAATTCCCAGTTGATTCCGTCAGTTGACAGGGAAAATAAATGATTTTGAAATTTCACATTTTGGAAATTTCCCATTTGACAGGTGAAAATCTAAACGGTAGGAGATATCGATGAGATAATGTCTTAGTCATGTTCAGCGACCTCGCAAACCTATGTTTGCATACCAAACTTGGCCGGTAACTCTGGTATTTTCGAAACTATTTCAATTTGAATCTTTCGCGTTTTTCGTTTCCGAGTTTTGTTTGAAGGGCTCTACAAGGAAGAATTGATGAGTGGGTGATTCTATTATTGCTTCTTATCATTCACACTAACGAGCTCAAGAACTTCACTTCGAAAAACTACGCTCGGATACCCCTGAATTCTTTAAAATAAGCCAAATATAGCGTTTTTGGGGGGTCTAGACCCTTAGTAAAATTTCGATGAAAATTTGAAAAAATAGATTTCCTTCAAAATTGGTATAATCGAAGAGGGTTCGATGATGAATTATAATCTGCAATTCCCAGTTGATTCCGTCAGTTGACAGGAAAAATAATTGATTTTGAAATTTCACATTTTGGAAATTTCCCATTTGACAGGTGAAAATCTAAACGGTAGGAGATATCGATGAGATAATGTCTTAGTCATGTTCAGCGACCTCGCAAACCTATGTTTGCATACCAAACTTGGCCGGTAACTCTGGTATTTTCGAAACTATTTCAATTTGAAACTTTCGCGTTTTTCGTTTCCGAGTTTTGTTTGAAGGGCTCTACAAGGATGAATTGATGAGTGGGTGATTCTATTATTGCTTCTTATCATTCACACTAACGAGCTCAAGAACTTCACATCGAAAAACTACTCTCGGGTACCCCTGAATTCTTTAAAATAAGCCAAATATAGCGTTTTTGGGGGGTCTAGACCCTTAGTAAAATTTCGATGAAAATTTGAAAAAATAGATTTCCTTCAAAATTGGTATAATCGAAGAGGGTTCGATGATGAATTATAATCTGCAATTCCCAGTTGATTCCGTCAGTTGACAGGGAAAATAAATGATTTTGAAATTTCACATTTTGGAAATATCCCATTTGACAGGTGAAAATCTAAACGGTAGGAGATATCGATGAGGTAATGTCTTAGTCATGTTCAGCGACCTCGCAAACCTATGTTTGCATACCAAACTTGGCCGGTAACTCTGGTATTTTCGAAACTATTTCAATTTGAAACTTTCGCGTTTTTCGTTTCCGAGTTTTGTTTGAAGGGCTCTACAAGGAAGAATTGATGAGTGGGTGATTCTATTATTGCTTCTTATCATTCACACTAACGAGCTCAAGAACTTCACATCGAAAAACTACGCTCGGGTACCCCTGAATTCTTTAAAATAAGCCAAATATAGCGTTTTTGGGGGGTCTAGACCCTTAGTAAAATTTCGATGAAAATTTGAAAAAATAGATTTCCTTCAAAATTGGTATAATCGAAGAGGGTTCGATGATGAATTATAATCTGCAATTCCCAGTTGATTCCGTCAGTTGACAGGGAAAATAAATGATTTTGAAATTTCACATTTTGGAAATTTCCCATTTGACAGGTGAAAATCTAAACGGTAGGAGATATCGATGAGATAATGTCTTAGTCATGTTCAGCGACCTCGCAAACCTATGTTTGCATACCAAACTTGGCCGGTAACTCTGGTATTTTCGAAACTATTTCAATTTGAAACTTTCGCGTTTTTCGTTTCCGAGTTTTGTTTGAAGGGCTCTACAAGGAAGAATTGATGAGTGGGTGATTCTATTATTGCTTCTTATCATTCACACTAACGAGCTCAAGAACTTCACATCGAAAAACTACGCTCGGGTACCCCTGAATTCTTTAAAATAAGCCAAATATAGCGTTTTTGGGGGGTCTAGACCCTTAGTAAAATTTCGATGAAAATTTGAAAAAATAGATTTCCTTCAAAATTGGTATAATCGAAGAGGGTTCGATGATGAATTATAATCTGCAATTCCCAGTTGATTCCGTCAGTTGACAGGGAAAATAAATGATTTTGAAATTTCACATTTTGGAAATTTCCCATTTGACAGGTGAAAATCTAAACGGTAGGAGATATCGATGAGATAATGTCTTAGTCATGTTCAGCGACCTCGCAAACCTATGTTTGCATACCAAACTTGGCCGGTAACTCTGGTATTCTCGAAACTATTTCAATTTGAAACTTTCGCGTTTTTCGTTTCCGAGTTTTGTTTGAAGGGCTCTACAAGGAAGAATTGATGAGTGGGTGATTCTATTATTGCTTCTTATCATTCACACTAACGAGCTCAAGAACTTCACATCGAAAAACTACGCTCGGGTACCCCTGAATTCTTTGAAATAAGCCAAATATAGCGTTTTTGGGGGGTCTAGACCCTTAGTAAAATTTCGATGAAAATTTGAAAAAATAGATTTCCTTCAAAATTGGTATAATCGAAGAGGGTTCGATGATGAATTATAATCTGCAATTCCCAGTTGATTCCGTCAGTTGACAGGGAAAATAAATGATTTTGAAATTTCACATTTTGGAAATTTCCCATTTGACAGGTGAAAATCTAAACGGTAGGAGATATCGATGAGATAATGTCTTAGTCATGTTCAGCGACCTCGCAAACCTATGTTTGCATACCAAACTCGGCCGGTAACTCTGGTATTTTCGAAACTATTTCAATTTGAAACTTTCGCGTTTTTCGTTTCCGAGTTTTGTTTGAAGGGCTCTACAAGGAAGAATTGATGAGTGGGTGATTCTATTATTGCTTCCTATCATTCACACTAACGAGCTCAAGAACTTCACATCGAAAAACTACGCTCGGGTACCCCTGAATTCTTTAAAATAAGCCAAATATAGCGTTTTTGGGGGGTCTAGACCCTTAGTAAAATTTCGATGAAAATTTGAAAAAATAGATTTCCTTCAAAATTGGTACAATCGAAGAGGGTTCGATGATGAATTATAATCTGCAATTCCCAGTTGATTCCGTCAGTTGACAGGGAAAATAAATGATTTTGAAATTTCACATTTTGGAAATTTCCCATTTGACAGGTGAAAATCTAAACGGTAGGAGATATCGATGAGATAATGTCTTAGTCATGTTCAGCGACCTCGCAAACCTATGTTTGCATACCAAACTTGGCCGGTAACTCTGGTATTTTCGAAACTATTTCAATTTGAAACTTTCGCGTTTTTCGTTTCCGAGTTTTGTTTGAAGGGCTCTACAAGGAAGAATTGATGAGTGGGTGATTCTATTATTGCTTCCTATCATTCACACTAACGAGCTCAAGAACTTCACATCGAAAAACTACGCTCGGGTACCCCTGAATTCTTTAAAATAAGCCAAATATAGCGTTTTTGGGGGGTCTAGACCCTTAGTAAAATTTCGATGAAAATTTGAAAAAATAGATTTCCTTCAAAATTGGTATAATCGAAGAGGGTTCGATGATGAATTATAATCTGCAATTCCCAGTTGATTCCGTCAGTTGACAGGGAAAATAAATGATTTTGAAATTTCACATTTTGGAAATTTCCCATTTGACAGGTGAAAATCTAAACGGTAGGAGATATCGATGAGATAATGTCTTAGTCATGTTCAGCGACCTCGCAAACCTATGTTTGCATACCAAACTTGGCCGGTAACTCTGGTATTTTCGAAACTATTTCAATTTGAATCTTTCGCGTTTTTCGTTTCCGAGTTTTGTTTGAAGGGCTCTACAAGGAAGAATTGATGAGTGGGTGATTCTATTATTGCTTCTTATCATTCACACTAACGAGCTCAAGAACTTCACTTCGAAAAACTACGCTCGGATACCCCTGAATTCTTTAAAATAAGCCAAATATAGCGTTTTTGGGGGGTCTAGACCCTTAGTAAAATTTCGATGAAAATTTGAAAAAATAGATTTCCTTCAAAATTGGTATAATCGAAGAGGGTTCGATGATGAATTATAATCTGCAATTCCCAGTTGATTCCGTCAGTTGACAGGAAAAATAATTGATTTTGAAATTTCACATTTTGGAAATTTCCCATTTGACAGGTGAAAATCTAAACGGTAGGAGATATCGATGAGATAATGTCTTAGTCATGTTCAGCGACCTCGCGAACCTATGTTTGCATACCAAACTTGGCCGGTAACTCTGGTATTTTCGAAACTATTTCAATTTGAAACTTTCGCGTTTTTCGTTTCCGAGTTTTGTTTGAAGGGCTCTACAAGGATGAATTGATGAGTGGGTGATTCTATTATTGCTTCTTATCATTCACACTAACGAGCTCAAGAACTTCACATCGAAAAACTACTCTCGGGTACCCCTGAATTCTTTAAAATAAGCCAAATATAGCGTTTTTGGGGGGTCTAGACCCTTAGTAAAATTTCGATGAAAATTTGAAAAAATAGATTTCCTTCAAAATTGGTATAATCGAAGAGGGTTCGATGATGAATTATAATCTGCAATTCCCAGTTGATTCCGTCAGTTGACAGGGAAAATAAATGATTTTGAAATTTCACATTTTGGAAATATCCCATTTGACAGGTGAAAATCTAAACGGTAGGAGATATCGATGAGGTAATGTCTTAGTCATGTTCAGCGACCTCGCAAACCTATGTTTGCATACCAAACTTGGCCGGTAACTCTGGTATTTTCGAAACTATTTCAATTTGAAACTTTCGCGTTTTTCGTTTCCGAGTTTTGTTTGAAGGGCTCTACAAGGAAGAATTGATGAGTGGGTGATTCTATTATTGCTTCTTATCATTCACACTAACGAGCTCAAGAACTTCACATCGAAAAACTACGCTCGGGTACCCCTGAATTCTTTAAAATAAGCCAAATATAGCGTTTTTGGGGGGTCTAGACCCTTAGTAAAATTTCGATGAAAATTTGAAAAAATAGATTTCCTTCAAAATTGGTATAATCGAAGAGGGTTCGATGATGAATTATAATCTGCAATTCCCAGTTGATTCCGTCAGTTGACAGGGAAAATAAATGATTTTGAAATTTCACATTTTGGAAATTTCCCATTTGACAGGTGAAAATCTAAACGGTAGGAGATATCGATGAGATAATGTCTTAGTCATGTTCAGCGACCTCGCAAACCTATGTTTGCATACCAAACTTGGCCGGTAACTCTGGTATTTTCGAAACTATTTCAATTTGAAACTTTCGCGTTTTTCGTTTCCGAGTTTTGTTTGAAGGGCTCTACAAGGAAGAATTGATGAGTGGGTGATTCTATTATTGCTTCTTATCATTCACACTAACGAGCTCAAGAACTTCACATCGAAAAACTACGCTCGGGTACCCCTGAATTCTTTAAAATAAGCCAAATATAGCGTTTTTGGGGGGTCTAGACCCTTAGTAAAATTTCGATGAAAATTTGAAAAAATAGATTTCCTTCAAAATTGGTATAATCGAAGAGGGTTCGATGATGAATTATAATCTGCAATTCCCAGTTGATTCCGTCAGTTGACAGGGAAAATAAATGATTTTGAAATTTCACATTTTGGAAATTTCCCATTTGACAGGTGAAAATCTAAACGGTAGGAGATATCGATGAGATAATGTCTTAGTCATGTTCAGCGACCTCGCAAACCTATGTTTGCATACCAAACTTGGCCGGTAACTCTGGTATTCTCGAAACTATTTCAATTTGAAACTTTCGCGTTTTTCGTTTCCGAGTTTTGTTTGAAGGGCTCTACAAGGAAGAATTGATGAGTGGGTGATTCTATTATTGCTTCTTATCATTCACACTAACGAGCTCAAGAACTTCACATCGAAAAACTACGCTCGGGTACCCCTGAATTCTTTGAAATAAGCCAAATATAGCGTTTTTGGGGGGTCTAGACCCTTAGTAAAATTTCGATGAAAATTTGAAAAAATAGATTTCCTTCAAAATTGGTATAATCGAAGAGGGTTCGATGATGAATTATAATCTGCAATTCCCAGTTGATTCCGTCAGTTGACAGGGAAAATAAATGATTTTGAAATTTCACATTTTGGAAATTTCCCATTTGACAGGTGAAAATCTAAACGGTAGGAGATATCGATGAGATAATGTCTTAGTCATGTTCAGCGACCTCGCAAACCTATGTTTGCATACCAAACTTGGCCGGTAACTCTGGTATTTTCGAAACTATTTCAATTTGAAACTTTCGCGTTTTTCGTTTCCGAGTTTTGTTTGAAGGGCTCTACAAGGAAGAATTGATGAGTGGGTGATTCTATTATTGCTTCCTATCATTCACACTAACGAGCTCAAGAACTTCACATCGAAAAACTACGCTTGGGTACCCCTGAATTCTTTAAAATAAGCCAAATATAGCGTTTTTGGGGGGTCTAGACCCTTAGTAAAATTTCGATGAAAATTTGAAAAAATAGATTTCCCTCAAAATTGGTACAATCGAAGAGGGTTCGATGATGAATTATAATCTGCAATTCCCAGTTGATTCCGTCAGTTGACAGGGAAAATAAATGATTTTGAAATTTCACATTATGGAAATTTCCCATTTGACAGGTGAAAATCTAAACGGTAGGAGATATCGATGAGATAATGTCTTAGTCATGTTCAGCGACCTCGCAAACCTATGTTTGCATACCAAACTTGGCCGGTCACTCTGGTATTTTCGAAACTATTTCAATTTGAATCTTTCGCGTTTTTCGTTTCCGAGTTTTGTTTGAAGGGCTCTACAAGGAAGAATTGATGAGTGGGTGATTCTATTATTGCTTCTTATCATTCACACTAACGAGCTCAAGAACTTCACATCGAAAAACTACGCTCGGGTACCCCTGAATTCTTTAAAATAAGCCAAATATAGCGTTTTTGGGGGGTCTAGACCCTTAGTAAAATTTCGATGAAAATTTGAAAAAATAGATTTCCTTCAAAATTGGTATAATCGAAGAGGGTTCGATGATGAATTATAATCTGCAATTCCCAGTTGATTCCGTCAGTTGACAGGGAAAATAAATGATTTTGAAATTTCACATTTTGGAAATTTCCCATTTGACAGGTGAAAATCTAAACGGTAGGAGATATCGATGAGATAATGTCTTAGTCATGTTCAGCGACCTCGCAAACCTATGTTTGCATACCAAACTTGGCCGGTAACTCTGGTATTTTCGAAACTATTTCAATTTGAAACTTTCGCGTTTTTCGTTTCCGAGTTTTGTTTGAAGGGCTCTACAAGGAAGAATTGATGAGTGGGTGATTCTATTATTGCTTCTTATCATTCACACTAACGAGCTCAAGAACTTCACATCGAAAAACTACGCTCGGGTACCCCTGAATTCTTTAAAATAAGCCAAATATAGCGTTTTTGGGGGGTCTAGACCCTTAGTAAAATTTCGATGAAAATTTGAGAAAATAGATTTCCTTCAAAATTGGTATAATCGAAGAGGGTTCGATGATGAATTATAATCTGCAATTCCCAGTTGATTCCGTCAATTGACAGGGAAAATAAATGATTTTGAAATTTCACATTTTGGAAATTTCCCATTTGACAGGTGAAAATCTGAACGGTAGGAGATATCGATGAGATAATGTCTTAGTCATGTTCAGCGACCTCGCAAACCTATGTTTGCATACCAAACTTGGCCGGTAACTCTGGTATTTTCGAAACTATTTCAATTTGAAACTTTCGCGTTTTTCGTTTCCGAGTTTTGTTTGAAGGGCTCTACAAGGAAGAATTGATGAGTGGGTGATTCTATTATTGCTTCTTATCATTCACACTAACGAGCTCAAGAACTTCACATCGAAAAACTACGCTCGGGTACCCCTGAATTCTTTAAAATATGCCAAATATAGCGTTTTTGGGGGGTCTAGACCCTTAGTAAAATTTCGATGAAAATTTGAAAAAATAGATTTCCTTCAAAATTGGTATAATCGAAGAGGGTTCGATGATGAATTATAATCTGCAATTCCCAGTTGATTCCGTCAGTTGACAGGGAAAATAAATGATTTTGAAATTTCACATTTTGGAAATTTCCCATTTGACAGGTGAAAATCTAAACGGTAGGAGATATCGATGAGATAATGTCTTAGTCATGTTCAGCGACCTCGCAAACCTATGTTTGCATACCAAACTTGGCCGGTAACTCTGGTATTTTCGAAACTATTTCAATTTGAAACTTTCGCGTTTTTCGTTTCCGAGTTTTGTTTGAAGGGCTCTACAAGGAAGAATTGATGAGTGGGTGATTCTATTATTGCTTCTTATCATTCACACTAACGAGCTCAAGAACTTCACATCGAAAAACTACGCTCGGGTACCCCTGAATTCTTTAAAATAAGCTAAATATAGCGTTTTTGGGAGGTCTAGACCCTTAGTAAAATTTCGATGAAAATTTGAAAAAATAGATTTCCTTCAAAATTGGTATAATCGAAGAGGGTTCGATGATGAATTATAATCTGCAATTCCCAGTTGATTCCGTCAGTTGACAGGGAAAATAAATGATTTTGAAATTTCACATTTTGGAAATTTCCCATTTGACAGGTGAAAATCTAAACGGTAGGAGATATCGATGAGATAATGTCTTAGTCATGTCCAGCGACCTCGCAAACTTATGTTTGCATACCAAACTTGGCCGGTAACTCTGGTATTTTCGAAACTATTTCAATTTGAAACTTTCGCGTTTTTCGTTTCCGAGTTTTGTTTGAAGGGCTCTACAAGGAAGAATTGATGAGTGGGTGATTCTATTATTGCTTCTTATCATTCACACTAACGAGCTCAAGAACTTCACATCGAAAAACTACGCTCGGGTACCCCTGAATTCTTTAAAATATGCCAAATATAGCGTTTTTGGGGGGTCTAGACCCTTAGTAAAATTTCGATGAAAATTTGAAAAAATAGATTTCCTTCAAAATTGGTATAATCGAAGAGGGTTCGATGATGAATTATAATCTGCAATTCCCAGTTGATTCCGTCAGTTGACAGGGAAAATAAATGATTTTGAAATTTCACATTTTGGAAATTTCCCATTTGACAGGTGAAAATCTAAACGGTAGGAGATATCGATGAGATAATGCCCTAGTCATGTTCAGCGACCTCGCAAACCTATGTTTGCATACCAAACTTGGCCGGTAACTCTGGTATTTTCGAAACTATTTCAATTTGAAACTTTCGCGTTTTTCGTTTCCGAGTTTTGTTTGAAGGGCTCTACAAGGAAGAATTGATGAGTGGGTGATTCTATTATTGCTTCTTATCATTCACACTAACGAGCTCAAGAACTTCACATCGAAAAACTACGCTCGGGTACCCCTGAATTCTTTAAAATAAGCGAAATATAGCGTTTTTGGGGGGTCTAGACCCTTAGTAAAATTTCGATGAAAATTTGAAAAAATAGATTTCCTTCAAAATTGGTATAATCGAAGAGGGTTCGATAATGAATTATAATCTGCAATTCCCAGTTGATTCCGTCAGTTGACAGGGAAAATAAATGATTTTGAAATTTCACATTTTGGAAATTTCCCATTTGACAGGTGAAAATCTAAACGGTAGGAGATATCGATGAGATAATGTCTTGGTCATGTTCAGCGACCTCGCAAACCTATGTTTGCATACCAAACTTGGCCGATAACTCTGGTATTTTCGAAACTATTTCAATTTGAAACTTTCGCGTTTTTCGTTTCCGAGTTTTGTTTGAAGGGCTCTACAAGGAAGAATTGATGAGTCGGTGATTCTATTATGGCTTCTTATCATTCACACTAACGAGCTCAAGAACTTCACATCGAAAAACTACGCTCGGGTACCCCTGAATTCTTTAAAATAAGCCAAATATAGCGTTTTTGGGGCGTCTAGACCCTTAGTAAAATTTCCCATTTGACAGGTGAAAATCTAAACGGTAGGAGATATCGATGAGATAATGTCTTGGTCATGTTCAGCGACCTCGCAAACCTATGTTTGCATACCAAACTTGGCCGGTAACTCTGGTATTTTCGAAACTATTTCAATTTGAATCTTTCGCGTTTTTCGTTTCCGAGTTTTGTTTGAAGGGCTCTACAAGGAAGAATTGATGAGTGGGTGATTCTATTATTGCTTCTTATCATTCACACTAACGAGCTCAAGAACTTCACATCGAAAAACTACGCTCGGGTACCCCTGAATTCTTTAAAATAAGCGAAATATAGCGTTTTTGGGGGGTCTAGACCCTTAGTAAAATTTCGATGAAAATTTGAAAAAATAGATTTCCTTCAAAATTGGTATAATCGAAGAGGGTTCGATGATGAATTATAATCTGCAATTCCCAGTTGATTCCGTCAGTTGACAGGGAAAATAAATGATTTTGAAATTTCACATTTTGGAAATTTCCCATTTGACAGGTGAAAATCTAAACGGTAGGAGATATCGATGAGATAATGTCTTAGTCATGTTCAGCGACCTCGCAAACCTATGTTTGCATACCAAACTTGGCCGGTAACTCTGGTATTTTCGAAACTATTTCAATTTGAAACTTTCGCGTTTTTCGTTTCCGAGTTTTGTTTGAAGGGCTCTACAAGGAAGAATTGATGAGTGGGTGATTCTATTATTGCTTCTTATCATTCACACTAACGAGCTCAAGAACTTCACATCGAAAAACTACTCTCGGGTACCCCTGAATTCTTTAAAATAAGCCAAATATAGCGTTTTTGGGGGGTCTAGACCCTTAGTAAAATTTCGATGAAAATTTGAAAAAATAGATTTCCTTCAAAATTGGAATAATCGAAGAGGGTTCGATGATGAATTGTAATCTGCAATTCCCAGTTGATTCCGTCAGTTGACAGGGAAAATAAATGATTTTGAAATTTCACATTTTGGAAATTTCCCATTTGACAGGTGAAAATCTTAACGGTAGGAGATATCGATGAGATAATGTCTTAGTCATGATCAGCGACCTCGCAAACCTATGTTTGCATACCAAACTTGGCCGGTAACTCTGGTATTTTCGAAACTATTTCAATTTGAAACTTTCGCGTTTTTCGTTTCCGAGTTTTGTTTGAAGGGCTCTACAAGGAAGAATTGATGAGTGGGTGATTCTATTATTGCTTCTTATCATTCACACTAACGAGCTCAAGAACTTCACATCGAAAATCTACGCTCGGGTACCCCTGAATTCTTTAAAATAAGCTAAATATAGCGTTTTTGGGAGGTCTAGACCCTTAGTAAAATTTCGATGAAAATTTGAAAAAATAGATTTCCTTCAAAATTGGTATAATCGAAGAGGGTTCGATGATGAATTATAATCTGCAATTCCCAGTTGATTCCGTCAGTTGACAGGGAAAATAAATGATTTTGAAATTTCACATTTTGGAAATTTCCCATTTGACAGGTGAAAATCTAAACGGTAGGAGATATCGATGAGATAATGTCTTAGTCATGTTCAGCGACCTCGCAAACCTATGTTTGCATACCAAACTTGGCCGGTAACTCTGGTATTTTCGAAACTATTTCAATTTGAAACTTTCGCGTTTTTCGTTTCCGAGTTTTGTTTGAAGGGCTCTACAAGGAAGAATTGATGAGTGGGTGATTCTATTATTGCTTCTTATCATTCACACTAACGAGCTCAAGAACTTCACATCGAAAAACTACGCTCGGGTACCCCTGAATTCTTTAAAATATGCCAAATATAGCGTTTTTGGGGGGTCTAGACCCTTAGTAAAATTTCGATGAAAATTTGAAAAAATAGATTTCCTTCAAAATTGGTATAATCGAAGGGGGTTCGATGATGAATTATAATCTGCAATTCCCAGTTGATTCCGTCAGTTGACAGGGAAAATAAATGATTTTGAAATTTCACATTTTGGAAATTTCCCATTTGACAGGTGAAAATCTAAACGATAGGAGATATCGATGAGATAATGTCTTAGTCATGTTCAGCGACCTCGCAAACCTATGTTTGCATACCAAACTTGGCCGGTTACTCTGGTATTTTCGAAACTATTTCAATTTGAAACTTTCGCGTTTTTCGTTTCCGAGTTTTGTTTGAAGGGCTCTACAAGGAAGAATTGATGAGTGGGTGATTCTATTATTGCTTCTTATCATTCACACTAACGAGCTCAAGAACTTCACATCGAAAAACTACGCTCGGGTACCCCTGAATTCTTTAAAATAAGCCAAATATAGCGTTTTTGGGGGGTCTAGACCCTTAGTAAAATTTCGATGAAAATTTGAAAAAATAGATTTCCTTCAGAATTGGTATAATCGAAGAGGGTTCGATGATGAATTATAATCTGCAATTCTCAGTTGATTCCGTCAGTTGACAGGGAAAATAAATGATTTTGAAATTTCACATTTTGGAAATTTCCCATTTGACAGGTGAAAATCTAAACGGTAGGAGATATCGATGAGATAATGTCTTAGTCATGTTCAGCGACCTCGCAAACCTATGTTTGCATACCAAACTTGGCCGGTAACTCTGGTATTTTCGAAACTATTTCAATTTGAAACTTTCGCGTTTTTCGTTTCCGAGTTTTGTTTGAAGGGCTCTACAAGGAAGAATTGATGAGTGGGTGATTCTATTATTGCTTCTTATCATTCACACTAACGAGCTCAAGAACTTCACATCGAAAAACTACGCTCGGGTACCCCTGAATTCTTTAAAATAAGCCAAATATAGCGTTTTTGGGTGGTCTAGACCCTTAGTAAAATTTCGATGAAAATTTGAAAAAATAGATTTCCTTCAAAATTGGTATAATCGAAGAGGGTTCGATGATGAATTATAATCTGCAATTCCCAGTTGATTCCGTCAGTTGACAGGGAAAATAAATGATTTTGAAATTTCACATTTTGGAAATTTCCCATTTGACAGGTGAAAATCTAAACGGTAGGAGATATCGATGAGATAATGTCTAAGTCATGTTCAGCGACCTCGCAAACCTATGTTTGCATACCAAACTTGGCCGGTAACTCTGGTATTTTCGAAACTATTTCAATTTGAAACTTTCGCGTTTTTCGTTTCCGAGTTTTGTTTGAAGGGCTCTACAAGGAAGAATTGATGAGTGGGTGATTCTATTATTGCTTCTTATCATTCACACTAACGAGCTCAAGAACTTCACATCGAAAAACTACGCTCGGGTACCCCTGAATTCTTTAAAATAAGCCAAATATAGCGTTTTTGGGGGGTCTAGACCCTTAGTAAAATTTCGATGAAAATTTGAAAAAATAGATTTCCTTCAAAATTGGTATAATCGAAAAGGGTTCGATGATGAATTATAATCTGCAATTCCCAGTTGATTCCGTCAGTTGACAGGGAAAACAAATGATTTTGAAATTTCACATTTTGGAAATTTCCCATTTGACAGGTGAAAATCTAAACGGTAGGAGATATCGATGAGATAATGTCTTAGTCATGTTCAGCGACCTCGCAAACCTATGTTTGCATACCAAACTTGGCCGGTAACTCTGGTATTTTCGAAACTATTTCAATTTGAAACTTTCGCGTTTTTCGTTTCCGAGTTTTGTTTGAAGGGCTCTACAAGGAAGAATTGATGAGTGGGTGATTCTATTATTGCTTCTTATCATTCACACTAACGAGCTCAAGAACTTCACATCGAAAAACTACGCTCGGGTACCCCTGAATTCTTTAAAATATGCCAAATATAGCGTTTTTGGGGTGTCTAGACCCTTAGTAAAATTTCGATGAAAATTTGAAAAAATAGATTTCCTTCAAAATTGGTATAATCGAAGAGGGTTCGATGATGAATTATAATCTGCAATTCCCAGTTGATTCCGTCAGTTGACAGGGAAAATAAATGATTTTGAAATTTCACATTTTGGAAATTTCCCATTTGACAGGTGAAAATCTAAACGGTAGGAGATATCGATGAGATAATGCCCTAGTCATGTTCAGCGACCTCGCAAACCTATGTTTGCATACCAAACTTGGCCGGTAACTCTGGTATTTTCGAAACTATTTCAATTTGAAACTTTCGCGTTTTTCGTTTCCGAGTTTTGTTTGAAGGGCTCTACAAGAAAGAATTGATGAGTGGGTGATTCTATTATTGCTTCTTATCATTCACACTAACGAGCTCAAGAACTTCACATCGAAAAACTACTCTCGGGTACCCCTGAATTCTTTAAAATAAGCCAAATATAGCGTTTTTGGGGGGTCTAGACCCTTAGTGAAATTTCGATGAAAATTTGAAAAAATAGATTTCCTTCAAAATTGGTATAATCGAAGAGGGTTCGATGATGAATTATAATCTGCAATTCCCAGTTGATTCCGTCAGTTGACAGGGAAAATAAATGATTTTGAAATTTCACATTTTGGAAATTTCCCATTTGACAGGTGAAAATCTAAACGGTAGGAGATATCGATGAGATAATGTCTTAGTCATGTTCAGCGACCTCGCAAACCTATGTTTGCATACCAAACTTGGCCGGTAACTCTGGTATTTTCGAAACTATTTCAATTTGAAACTTTCGCGTTTTTCGTTTCCGAGTTTTGTTTGAAGGGCTCTACAAGGAAGAATTGATGAGTGGGTGATTCTATTATTGCTTCTTATCATTCACACTAACGAGCTCAAGAACTTCACATCGAAAAACTACGCTCGGGTACCCCTGAATTCTTTAAAATAAGCTAAATATAGCGTTTTTGGGAGGTCTAGACCCTTAGTAAAATTTCGATGAAAATTTGAAAAAATAGATTTCCTTCAAAATTGGTATAATCGAAGAGGGTTCGATGATGAATTATAATCTGCAATTCCCAGTTGATTCCGTCAGTTGACAGGGAAAATAAATGATTTTGAAATTTCACATTTTGGAAATTTCCCATTTGACAGGTGAAAATCTAAACGGTAGGAGATATCGATGAGATAATGTCTTAGTCATGTCCAGCGACCTCGCAAACTTATGTTTGCATACCAAACTTGGCCGGTAACTCTGGTATTTTCGAAACTATTTCAATTTGAAACTTTCGCGTTTTTCGTTTCCGAGTTTTGTTTGAAGGGCTCTACAAGGAAGAATTGATGAGTGGGTGATTCTATTATTGCTTCTTATCATTCACACTAACGAGCTCAAGAACTTCACATCGAAAAACTACGCTCGGGTACCCCTGAATTCTTTAAAATATGCCAAATATAGCGTTTTTGGGGGGTCTAGACCCTTAGTAAAATTTCGATGAAAATTTGAAAAAATAGATTTCCTTCAAAATTGGTATAATCGAAGAGGGTTCGATGATGAATTATAATCTGCAATTCCCAGTTGATTCCGTCAGTTGACAGGGAAAATAAATGATTTTGAAATTTCACATTTTGGAAATTTCCCATTTGACAGGTGAAAATCTAAACGGTAGGAGATATCGATGAGATAATGCCCTAGTCATGTTCAGCGACCTCGCAAACCTATGTTTGCATACCAAACTTGGCCGGTAACTCTGGTATTTTCGAAACTATTTCAATTTGAAACTTTCGCGTTTTTCGTTTCCGAGTTTTGTTTGAAGGGCTCTACAAGGAAGAATTGATGAGTGGGTGATTCTATTATTGCTTCTTATCATTCACACTAACGAGCTCAAGAACTTCACATCGAAAAACTACGCTCGGGTACCCCTGAATTCTTTAAAATAAGCGAAATATAGCGTTTTTGGGGGGTCTAGACCCTTAGTAAAATTTCGATGAAAATTTGAAAAAATAGATTTCCTTCAAAATTGGTATAATCGAAGAGGGTTCGATGATGAATTATAATCTGCAATTCCCAGTTGATTCCGTCAGTTGACAGGGAAAATAAATGATTTTGAAATTTCACATTTTGGAAATTTCCCATTTGACAGGTGAAAATCTAAACGGTAGGAGATATCGATGAGATAATGTCTTAGTCATGTTCAGCGACCTCGCAAACCTATGTTTGCATACCAAACTTGGCCGATAACTCTGGTATTTTCGAAACTATTTCAATTTGAAACTTTCGCGTTTTTCGTTTCCGAGTTTTGTTTGAAGGGCTCTACAAGGAAGAATTGATGAGTCGGTGATTCTATTATGGCTTCTTATCATTCACACTAACGAGCTCAAGAACTTCACATCGAAAAACTACGCTCGGGTACCCCTGAATTCTTTAAAATAAGCCAAATATAGCGTTTTTGGGGCGTCTAGACCCTTAGTAAAATTTCCCATTTGACAGGTGAAAATCTAAACGGTAGGAGATATCGATGAGATAATGTCTTGGTCATGTTCAGCGACCTCGCAAACCTATGTTTGCATACCAAACTTGGCCGGTAACTCTGGTATTTTCGAAACTATTTCAATTTGAATCTTTCGCGTTTTTCGTTTCCGAGTTTTGTTTGAAGGGCTCTACAAGGAAGAATTGATGAGTGGGTGATTCTATTATTGCTTCTTATCATTCACACTAACGAGCTCAAGAACTTCACATCGAAAAACTACGCTCGGGTACCCCTGAATTCTTTAAAATAAGCGAAATATAGCGTTTTTGGGGGGTCTAGACCCTTAGTAAAATTTCGATGAAAATTTGAAAAAATAGATTTCCTTCAAAATTGGTATAATCGAAGAGGGTTCGATGATGAATTATAATCTGCAATTCCCAGTTGATTCCGTCAGTTGACAGGGAAAATAAATGATTTTGAAATTTCACATTTTGGAAATTTCCCATTTGACAGGTGAAAATCTAAACGGTAGGAGATATCGATGAGATAATGTCTTAGTCATGTTCAGCGACCTCGCAAACCTATGTTTGCATACCAAACTTGGCCGGTAACTCTGGTATTTTCGAAACTATTTCAATTTGAAACTTTCGCGTTTTTCGTTTCCGAGTTTTGTTTGAAGGGCTCTACAAGGAAGAATTGATGAGTGGGTGATTCTATTATTGCTTCTTATCATTCACACTAACGAGCTCAAGAACTTCACATCGAAAAACTACTCTCGGGTACCCCTGAATTCTTTAAAATAAGCCAAATATAGCGTTTTTGGGGGGTCTAGACCCTTAGTAAAATTTCGATGAAAATTTGAAAAAATAGATTTCCTTCAAAATTGGTATAATCGAAGAGGGTTCGATGATGAATTATAATCTGCAATTCCCAGTTGATTCCGTCAGTTGACAGGGAAAATAAATGATTTTGAAATTTCACATTTTGGAAATATCCCATTTGACAGGTGAAAATCTAAACGGTAGGAGATATCGATGAGATACTGTCTTAGTCATGTTCAGCGACCTCGCAAACCTATGTTTGCATACCAAACTTGGCCGGTAACTCTGGTATTTTCGAAACTATTTCAATTTGAAACTTTCGCGTTTTTCGTTTCCGAGTTTTGTTTGAAGGGCTCTACAAGGAAGAATTGATGAGTGGGTGATTCTATTATTGCTTCTTATCATTCACACTAACGAGCTCAAGAACTTCACATCGAAAAACTACGCTCGGGTACCCCTGAATTCTTTAAAATAAGCTAAATATAGCGTTTTTGGGAGGTCTAGACCCTTAGTAAAATTTCGATGAAAATTTGAAAAAATAGATTTCCTTCAAAATTGGTATAATCGAAGAGGGTTCGATGATGAATTATAATCTGCAATTCCCAGTTGATTCCGTCAGTTGACAGGGAAAATAAATGATTTTGAAATTTCACATTTTGGAAATTTCCCATTTGACAGGTGAAAATCTAAACGGTAGGAGATATCGATGAGATAATGTCTTAGTCATGTTCAGCGACCTCGCAAACCTATGTTTGCATACCAAACTTGGCCGGTAACTCTGGTATTTTCGAAACTATTTCAATTTGAAACTTTCGCGTTTTTCGTTTCCGAGTTTTGTTTGAAGGGCTCTACAAGGAAGAATTGATGAGTGGGTGATTCTATTATTGCTTCTTATCATTCACACTAACGAGCTCAAGAACTTCACATCGAAAAACTACGCTCGGGTACCCCTGAATTCTTTAAAATATGCCAAATATAGCGTTTTTGGGGGGTCTAGACCCTTAGTAAAATTTCGATGAAAATTTGAAAAAATAGATTTCCTTCAAAATTGGTATAATCGAAGGGGGTTCGATGATGAATTATAATCTGCAATTCCCAGTTGATTCCGTCAGTTGACAGGGAAAATAAATGATTTTGAAATTTCACATTTTGGAAATTTCCCATTTGACAGGTGAAAATCTAAACGGTAGGAGATATCGATGAGATAATGCCCTAGTCATGTTCAGCGACCTCGCAAACCTATGTTTGCATACCAAACTTGGCCGGTAACTCTGGTATTTTCGAAACTATTTCAATTTGAAACTTTCGCGTTTTTCGTTTCCGAGTTTTGTTTGAAGGGCTCTACAAGGAAGAATTGATGAGTGGGTGATTCTATTATTGCTTCTTATCATTCACACTAACGAGCTCAAGAACTTCACATCGAAAAACTACGCTCGGGTACCCCTGAATTCTTTAAAATAAGCGAAATATAGCGTTTTTGGGGGGTCTAGACCCTTAGTAAAATTTCGATGAAAATTTGAAAAAATAGATTTCCTTCAAAATTGGTATAATCGAAGAGGGTTCGATGATGAATTATAATCTGCAATTCCCAGTTGATTCCGTCAGTTGACAGGGAAAATAAATGATTTTGAAATTTCACATTTTGGAAATTTCCCATTTGACAGGTGAAAATCTAAACGGTAGGAGATATCGATGAGATAATGTCTTAGTCATGTTCAGCGACCTCGCAAACCTATGTTTGCATACCAAACTTGGCCGATAACTCTGGTATTTTCGAAACTATTTCAATTTGAAACTTTCGCGTTTTTCGTTTCCGAGTTTTGTTTGAAGGGCTCTACAAGGAAGAATTGATGAGTCGGTGATTCTATTATGGCTTCTTATCATTCACACTAACGAGCTCAAGAACTTCACATCGAAAAACTACGCTCGGGTACCCCTGAATTCTTTAAAATAAGCCAAATATAGCGTTTTTGGGGCGTCTAGACCCTTAGTAAAATTTCCCATTTGACAGGTGAAAATCTAAACGGTAGGAGATATCGATGAGATAATGTCTTGGTCATGTTCAGCGACCTCGCAAACCTATGTTTGCATACCAAACTTGGCCGGTAACTCTGGTATTTTCGAAACTATTTCAATTTGAATCTTTCGCGTTTTTCGTTTCCGAGTTTTGTTTGAAGGGCTCTACAAGGAAGAATTGATGAGTGGGTGATTCTATTATTGCTTCTTATCATTCACACTAACGAGCTCAAGAACTTCACATCGAAAAACTACGCTCGGGTACCCCTGAATTCTTTAAAATAAGCGAAATATAGCGTTTTTGGGGGGTCTAGACCCTTAGTAAAATTTCGATGAAAATTTGAAAAAATAGATTTCCTTCAAAATTGGTATAATCGAAGAGGGTTCGATGATGAATTATAATCTGCAATTCCCAGTTGATTCCGTCAGTTGACAGGGAAAATAAATGATTTTGAAATTTCACATTTTGGAAATTTCCCATTTGACAGGTGAAAATCTAAACGGTAGGAGATATCGATGAGATAATGTCTTAGTCATGTTCAGCGACCTCGCAAACCTATGTTTGCATACCAAACTTGGCCGGTAACTCTGGTATTTTCGAAACTATTTCAATTTGAAACTTTCGCGTTTTTCGTTTCCGAGTTTTGTTTGAAGGGCTCTACAAGGAAGAATTGATGAGTGGGTGAATCTATTATTGCTTCTTATCATTCACACTAACGAGCTCAAGAACTTCACATCGAAAAACTACTCTCGGGTACCCCTGAATTCTTTAAAATAAGCCAAATATAGCGTTTTTGGGGGGTCTAGACCCTTAGTAAAATTTCGATGAAAATTTGAAAAAATAGATTTCCTTCAAAATTGGAATAATCGAAGAGGGTTCGATGATGAATTATAATCTGCAATTCCCAGTTGATTCCGTCAGTTGACAGGGAAAATAAATGATTTTGAAATTTCACATTTTGGAAATTTCCCATTTGACAGGTGAAAATCTTAACGGTAGGAGATATCGATGAGATAATGTCTTAGTCATGATCAGCGACCTCGCAAACCTATGTTTGCATACCAAACTTGGCCGGTAACTCTGGTATTTTCGAAACTATTTCAATTTGAAACTTTCGCGTTTTTCGTTTCCGAGTTTTGTTTGAAGGGCTCTACAAGGAAGAATTGATGAGTGGGTGATTCTATTATTGCTTCTTATCATTCACACTAACGAGCTCAAGAACTTCACATCGAAAAACTACGCTCGGGTACCCCTGAATTCTTTAAAATAAGCTAAATATAGCGTTTTTGGGAGGTCTAGACCCTTAGTAAAATTTCGATGAAAATTTGAAAAAATAGATTTCCTTCAAAATTGGTATAATCGAAGAGGGTTCGATGATGAATTATAATCTGCAATTCCCAGTTGATTCCGTCAGTTGACAGGGAAAATAAATGATTTTGAAATTTCACATTTTGGAAATTTCCCATTTGACAGGTGAAAATCTAAACGGTAGGAGATATCGATGAGATAATGTCTTAGTCATGTTCAGCGACCTCGCAAACCTATGTTTGCATACCAAACTTGGCCGGTAACTCTGGTATTTTCGAAACTATTTCAATTTGAAACTTTCGCGTTTTTCGTTTCCGAGTTTTGTTTGAAGGGCTCTACAAGGAAGAATTGATGAGTGGGTGATTCTATTATTGCTTCTTATCATTCACACTAACGAGCTCAAGAACTTCACATCGAAAAACTACGCTCGGGTACCCCTGAATTCTTTAAAATATGCCAAATATAGCGTTTTTGGGGGGTCTAGACCCTTAGTAAAATTTCGATGAAAATTTGAAAAAATAGATTTCCTTCAAAATTGGTATAATCGAAGGGGGTTCGATGATGAATTATAATCTGCAATTCCCAGTTGATTCCGTCAGTTGACAGGGAAAATAAATGATTTTGAAATTTCACATTTTGGAAATTTCCCATTTGACAGGTGAAAATCTAAACGATAGGAGATATCGATGAGATAATGTCTTAGTCATGTTCAGCGACCTCGCAAACCTATGTTTGCATACCAAACTTGGCCGGTAACTCTGGTATTTTCGAAACTATTTCAATTTGAAACTTTCGCGTTTTTCGTTTCCGAGTTTTGTTTGAAGGGCTCTACAAGGAAGAATTGATGAGTGGGTGATTCTATTATTGCTTCTTATCATTCACACTAACGAGCTCAAGAACTTCACATCGAAAAACTACGCTCGGGTACCCCTGAATTCTTTAAAATAAGCCAAATATAGCGTTTTTGGGGGGTCTAGACCCTTAGTAAAATTTCGATGAAAATTTGAAAAAATAGATTTCCTTCAGAATTGGTATAATCGAAGAGGGTTCGATGATGAATTATAATCTGCAATTCTCAGTTGATTCCGTCAGTTGACAGGGAAAATAAATGATTTTGAAATTTCACATTTTGGAAATTTCCCATTTGACAGGTGAAAATCTAAACGGTAGGAGATATCGATGAGATAATGTCTTAGTCATGTTCAGCGACCTCGCAAACCTATGTTTGCATACCAAACTTGGCCGGTAACTCTGGTATTTTCGAAACTATTTCAATTTGAAACTTTCGCGTTTTTCGTTTCCGAGTTTTGTTTGAAGGGCTCTACAAGGAAGAATTGATGAGTGGGTGATTCTATTATTGCTTCTTATCATTCACACTAACGAGCTCAAGAACTTCACATCGAAAAACTACGCTCGGGTACCCCTGAATTCTTTAAAATAAGCCAAATATAGCGTTTTTGGGTGGTCTAGACCCTTAGTAAAATTTCGATGAAAATTTGAAAAAATAGATTTCCTTCAAAATTGGTATAATCGAAGAGGGTTCGATGATGAATTATAATCTGCAATTCCCAGTTGATTCCGTCAGTTGACAGGGAAAATAAATGATTTTGAAATTTCACATTTTGGAAATTTCCCATTTGACAGGTGAAAATCTAAACGGTAGGAGATATCGATGAGATAATGTCTAAGTCATGTTCAGCGACCTCGCAAACCTATGTTTGCATACCAAACTTGGCCGGTAACTCTGGTATTTTCGAAACTATTTCAATTTGAAACTTTCGCGTTTTTCGTTTCCGAGTTTTGTTTGAAGGGCTCTACAAGGAAGAATTGATGAGTGGGTGATTCTATTATTGCTTCTTATCATTCACACTAACGAGCTCAAGAACTTCACATCGAAAAACTACGCTCGGGTACCCCTGAATTCTTTAAAATAAGCCAAATATAGCGTTTTTGGGGGGTCTAGACCCTTAGTAAAATTTCGATGAAAATTTGAAAAAATAGATTTCCTTCAAAATTGGTATAATCGAAGAGGGTTCGATGATGAATTATAATCTGCAATTCCCAGTTGATTCCGTCAGTTGACAGGGAAAATAAATGATTTTGAAATTTCACATTTTGGAAATTTCCCATTTGACAGGTGAAAATCTAAACGGTAGGAGATATCGATGAGATAATGTCTTAGTCATGTTCAGCGACCTCGCAAACCTATGTTTGCATACCAAACTTGGCCGGTAACTCTGGTATTTTCGAAACTATTTCAATTTGAAACTTTCGCGTTTTTCGTTTCCGAGTTTTGTTTGAAGGGCTCTACAAGGAAGAATTGATGAGTGGGTGATTCTATTATTGCTTCTTATCATTCACACTAACGAGCTCAAGAACTTCACATCGAAAAACTACGCTCGGGTACCCCTGAATTCTTTAAAATAAGCCAAATATAGCGTTTTTGGGGGGTCTAGACCCTTAGTAAAATTTCGATGAAAATTTGAAAAAATAGATTTCCTTCAAAATTGGTATAATCGAAAAGGGTTCGATGATGAATTTTAATCTGCAATTCCCAGTTGATTCCGTCAGTTGACAGGGAAAATAAATGATTTTGAAATTTCACATTTTGGAAATTTCCCATTTGACAGGTGAAAATCTAAACGGTAGGAGATATCGATGAGATAATGTCTTAGTCATGTTCAGCGACCTCGCAAACCTATGTTTGCATACCAAACTTGGCCGGTAACTCTGGTATTTTCGAAACTATTTTAATTTGAAACTTTCGCGTTTTTCGTTTCCGAGTTTTGTTTGAAGGGCTCTACAAGGAAGAATTGATGAGTGGGTGATTCTATTATTGCTTCTTATCATTCACACTAACGAGCTCAAGAACTTCACATCGGAAAACTACGCTCGGGTACCCCTGAATTCTTTAAAATAAGCCAAATATAGCGTTTTTGGGGGGTCTAGACCCTTAGTAAAATTTCGATGAAAATTTGAAAAAATAGATTTCCTTCAAAATTGGAATAATCGAAGAGGGTTCGATGATGAATTATAATCTGCAATTCCCAGTTGATTCCGTCAGTTGACAGGGAAAATAAATGATTTTGAAATTTCACATTTTGGAAATTTCCCATTTGACAGGTGAAAATCTAAACGGTAGGAGATATCGATGAGATAATGTCTTAGTCATGTTCAGCGACCTCGCAAACCTATGTTTGCATACCAAACTTGGCCGGTAACTCTGGTATTTTCGAAACTATTTCAATTTGAAACTTTCGCGTTTTTCGTTTCCGAGTTTTGTTTGAAGGGCTCTACAAGGAAGAATTGATGAGTGGGTGATTCTATTATTGCTTCTTATCATTCACACTAACGAGCTCAAGAACTTCACATCGAAAAACTACGCTCGGGTACCCCTGAATTCTTTAAAGTATGCCAAATATAGCGTTTTTGGGGGGTCTAGACCCTTACTAAAATTTCGATGAAAATTTGAAAAAATAGATTTCCTTCAAAATTGGTATAATCGAAGAGGGTTCGATGATGAATTATAATCTGCAATTCCCAGTTGATTCCGTCAGTTGACAGGGAAAATAAATGATTTTGAAATTTCACATTTTGGAAATATCCCATTTGACAGGTGAAAATCTAAACGGTAGGAGATATCGATGAGATAATGTCTTAGTCATGTTCAGCGACCTCGCAAACCTATGTTTGCATACCAAACTTGGCCGGTAACTCTGGTATTTTCGAAACTATTTCAATTTGAAACTTTCGCGTTTTTCGTTTTCGAGTTTTGTTTGAAGGGCTCTACAAGGAAGAATTGATGAGTGGGTGATTCTATTATTGCTTCTTATCATTCACACTAACGAGCTCAAGAACTTCACATCGAAAAACTACGCTCGGGTACCCCTGAATTCTTTAAAATAAGCCAAATATAGCGTTTTTGGGGGGTCTAGACCCTTAGTAAAATTTCGATGAAAATTTGAAAAAATAGATTTCCTTCAAAATTGGTATAATCGAAGAGGGTTCGATGATGAATTATAATCTGCAATTCCCAGTTGATTCCGTCAGTTGACAGGGAAAATAAATGATTTTGAAATTTCACATTTTGGAAATTTCCCATTTGACAGGTGAAAATCTAAACGGTGGGAGATATCGATGAGATAATGTCTTAGTCATGTTCAGCGACCTCGCAAACCTATGTTTGCATACCAAACTTGGCCGGTAACTCTGGTATTTTCGAAACTATTTCAATTTGAAACTTTCGCGTTTTTCGTTTCCGAGTTTTGTTTGAAGGGCTCTACAAGGAAGAATTGATGAGTGGGTGATTCTATTATTGCTTCTTATCATTCACACTAACGAGCTCAAGAACTTCACATCGAAAAACTACGCTCGGGTACCCCTGAATTCTTTAAAATAAGCCAAATATAGCGTTTTTGGGGGGTCTAGACCCTTAGTAAAATTTCGATGAAAATTTGAAAAAATAGATTTCCTTCAAAATTGGTATAATCGAAGAGGGTTCGATGATGAATTATAATCTGCAATTCCCAGTTGATTCCGTCAGTTGACAGGGAAAATAAATGATTTTGAAATTTCACATTTTGGAAATTTCCCATTTGACAGGTGAAAATCTAAACGGTAGGAGATATCGATGAGATAATGTCTTAGTCATGTTCAGCGACCTCGCAAACCTATGTTTGCATACCAAACTTGGCCGGTAACTCTGGTATTTTCGAAACTATTTCAATTCGAAACTTTCGCGTTTTTCGTTTCCGAGTTTTGTTTGAAGGGCTCTACAAGGAAGAATTGATGAGTGGGTGATTCTATTATTGCTTCTTATCATTCACACTAACGAGCTCAAGAACTTCACATCGAAAAACTACGCTCGGGTACCCCTGAATTCTTTAAAATAAGCCAAATATAGCGTTTTTGGGGGGTCTAGACCCTTAGTAAAATTTCGATGAAAATTTGAAAAAATAGATTTCCTTCAAAATTGGTATAATCGAAGAGGGTTCGATGATGAATTATAATCTGCAATTCCCAGTTGATTCCGTCAGTTGACAGGGAAAATAAATGATTTTGAAATTTCACATTTTGGAAATTTCCCATTTGACAGGTGAAAATCTAAACGGTGGGAGATATCGATGAGATAATGTCTTAGTCATGTTCAGCGACCTCGCAAACCTATGTTTGCATACCAAACTTGGCCGGTAACTCTGGTATTTTCGAAACTATTTCAATTTGAAACTTTCGCGTTTTTCGTTTCCGAGTTTTGTTTGAAGGGCTCTACAAGGAAGAATTGATGAGTGGGTGATTCTATTATTGCTTCTTATCATTCACACTAACGAGCTCAAGAACTTCACATCGAAAAACTACGCTCGGGTACCCCTGAATTCTTTAAAATAAGCCAAATATAGCGTTTTTGGGGGGTCTAGACCCTTAGTGAAATTTCGATGAAAATTTGAAAAAATAGATTTCCTTCAAAATTGGTATAATCGAAGAGGGTTCGATGATGAATTATAATCTGCAATTCCCAGTTGATTCCGTCAGTTGACAGGGAAAATAAATGATTTTGAAATTTCACATTTTGGAAATTTCCCATTTGACAGGTGAAAATCTAAACGGTAGGAGATATCGATGAGATAATGTCTTAGTCATGTTCAGCGACCTCGCAAACCTATGTTTGCATACCAAACTTGGCCGGTAACTCTGGTATTTTCGAAACTATTTCAATTTGAAACTTTCGCGTTTTTCGTTTCCGAGTTTTGTTACCCTTACCCTTACCCTTACCCTTACCCTTACCCTTACCCTTACCCTTACCCTTACTCTTACCCTTACCCTTACCCTTACCCTTACCCTTACCCTTACCCTTACCCTTACCCTTACCCTTACCCTTACCCTTACCCTTACCCTTACCCTTACCCTTACCCTTACCCTTACCCTTACCCTTACCCTAACCCTTACCCTTGCTTTTACCCTTAGGCTTACCCTTACCTTTACCCTTACCCTTACCCTTACCCTTACCCTTACCCTTGCTTTTACCCTTAAGCTTACCCTTACCCTTACCCTTACCCTTACCCTTACCCTTACCCTTACCCTTACCCTTACTCTTACCCTTACCCTTGCTTTTACCCTTAAGCTTACCCTTACCCTTACCCTTACCCTTACCCTTACCCTTACCCTTACCCTTACCCTTACCCTCACCCTTGCTTTTACCCTTAAGCTTACCCTTACCCTTACCCTTACCCTTACCCTTACCCTTACCCTTACCCTTACCCTTACCCTTACCCTTGCTTTTACCCTTAAGCTTACCCTTACCCTTACCCTTACCCTTACCCTTACCCTTGCTTTCACCCTTAGGCTTACCCTTACCCTTACCCTTACCCTTACCCTTGCTTTTACCCTTAAGCTTACCCTTACCCTTACCCTTACCCTTACTCTTACCCTTACCCTTACCCTTACCCTTACCCTTACCCTTGCTTTTACCCTTAGGCTTACCCTTACCTTTACCCTTACCCTTACCCTTACCCTTACCCTTACCCTTACCCTTACCCTTACCCTTACCCTTACCCTTACCCTTACCCTTACCCTTACCCTTACCCTTGCTTTTACCCTTAAGCTTACCCTTACCCTTACCCTTACCCTTACCCTTACCCTTACCCTTACCCTTACCCTTACCCTTGCTTTTACCCTTAAGCTCACCCTTACCCTTACCCTTACCCTTACCCTTACCCTTACCCTTACCCTTACCCTTACTCTCACCCTTACCCTTGCTTTTACCCTTAAGCTTACCCTTACCCTTACCCTTACCCTTACCCTTGCTTTTACCCTTAAGCTTACCCTTACCCTTACCCTTACCCTTAAGCTTACCCTTACCCTTACCCTCACCCTTACCCTTACCCTTACCCTTACCCTTACCCTTACCCTTACCCTTACCCTTACCCTTACCCTTGCTTTTACCCTTAAGCTTACCCTTACCCTTACCCTTACCCTTACCCTTACCCTTACCCTTACCCTAACCCTTACCCTTGCTTTTACCCTTAGGCTTACCCTTACCTTTACCCTTACCCTTACCTTTACCCTTACCCTTACCCTTACCCTTACCCTTGCTTTTACCCTTGAGCATACCCTTACCCTTACCCTTACCCTTACCCTTACTTTTACCCTTGCTTTCACCCTTAAGCTTACCCTTACCCTTACCCTTACCCTTACCCTTACCCTTACCCTTACCCTTGCTTTTACCCTTAGGCTTACCCTTACCCTTACCCTTACCCTCACCCTTGCTTTTACCCTTAAGCTTACCCTTACCCTTACCCTTACCCTTACCCTTACCCTTACCCTTACCCTTACCCTTACCCTTACCCTTACCCTTACCCTTACCCTTACCCTTACCCTTACCCTTACCCTTACCCTTACCCTTACCCTTACCCTTACCCTTACCCTTACCCTTACCCTTACCCTTACCCTTACCCTTACCCTTGCTTTTACCCTTAGGCTTACCCTTACCTTTACCCTTACCCTTACCCTTACCCTTACCCTTACCCTTACCCTTGCTTTTACCCTTAAGCTTACCCTTACCCTTACCCTTACCCTTACCCTTACCCTTACCCTTACCCTTACCCTTACCCTTACCCTTACCCTTACCCTTACCCTTACCCTTACCCTTGCTTTTACCCTTAAGCTTACCCTTACCCTTACCCTTACCCTTACCCTTACCCTTACCCTTACCCTTACCCTTACCCTCACCCTTGCTTTTACCCTTAAGCTTACCCTTACCCTTACCCTTACCCTTACCCTTACCCTTACCCTTGCTTTTACCCTTAAGCTTACCCTTACCCTTACCCTTACCCTTACCCTTACCCTTGCTTTTACCCTTAGGCTTACCCTTACCCTTACCCTTACCCTTACCCTTACCCTTGCTTTTACCCTTAAGCTTACCCTTACCCTTACCCTTACCCTTACTCTTACCCTTACCCTTACCCTTACCCTTACCCTTACCCTTGCTTTTACCCTTAGGCTTACCCTTACCTTTACCCTTACCCTTACCCTTACCCTTACCCTTACCCTTACCCTTACCCTTACCCTTACCCTTACCCTTACTCTTACCCTTACCCTTGCTTTTACCCTTAAGCTTACCCTTACCCTTACCCTTACCCTTACCCTTACCCTTACCCTTACCCTTACCCTTACCCTTACCCTTGCTTTTACCCTTAAGCTCACCCTTACCCTTACCCTTACCCTTACCCTTACCCTTACCCTTACTCTTACCCTTACCCTTGCTTTTACCCTTAAGCTTACCCTTACCCTTACCCTTACCCTTACCCTTAAGCTTAACCTTACCCTTACCCTTACCCTTACCCTTACCCTTACCCTTACCCTTGCTTTTACCCTTAAGCTTACCCTTACCCTTACCCTTACCCTTACCCTTACCCTTGCTTTTACCCTTAAGCTTACCCTTACCCTTACCCTTACCCTTACCCTTAAGCTTACCCTTACCCTTACCCTTACCCTTACCCTTACCCTTGCTTTTACCCTTAAGCTTACCCTTACCCTTACCCTTACCCTTACCCTTACCCTTAACCTTACCCTTACCCTTACCCTTACCCTTACCCTTACCCTTGCTTTTACCCTTAGGCTTACCCTTACCTTTACCCTTACCATTACCCTTACCCTTACCCTTACCCTTACCCTTACCCTTACCCTTACCCTTACCCTTACCCTTGCTTTTACCCTTAAGCTTACCCTTACCCTTACCCTTACCCTTACCCTTACCCTTACCCTTACCCTTACCCTTACCCTTACCCTTACCCTTACCCTTACCCTTGCTTTTACCCTTAAGCTTACCCTTACCCTTACCCTTACCCTTACCCTTACCCTTACCCTTGCTTTTACCCTTAAGCTTACCCTTACCCTTACTCTTACCCCTACCCTTACCCTTACCCTTACCCTTACCCTTACCCTTACCCTTACCCTTACCCTTACCCTTACCCTTACCCTTGCTTTTACCCTTAGGCTTACCCTCACCTTTACCCTTACCCTTACCCTTACCCTTACCCTTACCCTTACCCTTACCCTTACCCTTGCTTTTACCCTTAAGCTTACCCTTACCCTTACACTTACCCTTAGCCTTACCCTTACCCTTGCTTTTACCCTTAAGCTTACCCTTACCCTTACCCTTACCCTTACCCTTACCCTTACCCTTACCCTTACCCTTACCCTTACCCTTACCCTTACCCTTACCCTTACCCTTACCCTTACCCTTACCCTTGCTTTTACCCTTAAGCTTACCCTTACCCTTGCCCTTACCCTTACCCTTACCCTTACCCTTACCCTTACCCTTACCCTTGCTTTTACCCTTAAGCTTACCCTTACCCTTACCCTTACCCTTACCCTTACCCTTACCCTTACCCTTACCCTTACCCTTACCCTTACCCTTACCCTTACCCTTACCCTTACCCTTACCCTTACCCTTACCCTTACCCTTACCCTTACCCTTACTTAGGGTAAGGGTAAGGGTAAGCTTAAGGGTAAAAGCAAGGGTAAGGGTAAGGGTAAGGGTAAGGGTAAGGGTAAGGGTTAGGGTAAGGGTAAGGGTAAGCTTAAGGGTAAGGGTAAGGGTAAGGGTAAGGGTAAGGGTAAGCTTAAGGGTAAAAGCAAGGGTAAGGGTAAGGGTAAGGGTAAGGGTAAGGGTAAGCTTAAGGGTAAGGGTAAGGGTAAGGGTAAGGGTAAGGGTAAGCTTAAGGGTAAAAGCAAGGGTAAGGTTAAGGGTAAGGGTAAGGGTAAGGGTAAGGGTAAGGGTAATCTTAAGGGTAAGGGTAAGGGTAAGGGTAAGGGTAAGCTTAAGGGTAAAAGCAAGGGTAAGGGTAAGGGTAAGGGTAAGGGTAAGGGTAAGGGTAAGGGTAAGGGTAAGGGTAAGGGTAAGGGTAAGGGTAAGGGTAAGGGTAAGCTTAAGGGTAAGGGTAAGGGTAAGGGTAAGCTTAAGGGTAAAAGCAAGGGTAAGGGTAAGGGTAAGGGTAAGGGTAAGGGTAAGCTTAAGGGTAAAAGCAAGGGTAAGGGTAAGGGTAAGGGTAAGGGTAAGGGTAAGGGTAAGGGTAAGGGTAAGGGTAAGGGTAAGCGTAAGGGTAAGGGTAAGGGTAAGGGTAAGGGTAAGCTTAAGGGTAAGGGTAAGGGTAAGGGTAAGCTTAAGGGTAAAAGCAAGGGTAAGGGTAAGGGTAAGGGTAAGGGTAAGGGTAAGGGTAAAGGTAAGGGTAAGCCTAAGGGTAAAAGCAAGGGTAAGGGTAAGGGTAAGGGTAAGGGTAAGGGTAAGGGTAAGGGTAAGGGTAAGGGTAAGGGTAAGGGTAAGGGTAAGGGTAAGGGTAAGGGTAAGGGTAAGCTTAAGGGTAAAAGCAAGGGTAAGGGTAAGGGTAAGGGTAAGGGTAAGGGTAAGGGTAAGGGTAAGGGTAAGGGTAAGGGTAAGGGTAAGGGTAAGGGTAAGGGTAAGCTTAAGGGTAAAAGCAAGGGTAAGGGTAAGGGTAAGGGTAAGGGTAAGGGTAAGGGTAAGGGTAAGGGTAAGGGTAAGTGTAAGGGTAAGCTTAAGGGTAAAAGCAAGGGTAAGGGTAAGGGTAAGGGTAAGGGTAAGGGTTAGGGTAAGGGTAAAGGTAAGGGTAAGCCTAAGGGTAAAAGCAAGGGTAAGGGTAAGGGTAAGGGTTAGGGTAAGGGTAAGGCTAAGGGTAAGGGTAAGGGTAAGGGTTAGAGTAAGGGTAAGGGTAAGGGTAAGCTTAAGGGTAAAAGCAAGGGTAAGGGTAAGGGTAAGGGTAAGGGTAAGCCTAAGGGTAAAAGCAAGGGTAAGGGTAAGGTTAAGGGTAAGGGTAAGGGTAAGCTTAAGGGTAAAAGCAAGGGTAAGGGTGAGGGTAAGGGTAAGGGTAAGGGTAAGCTTATGGGTAAAAGCAAGGGTTAGGGTAAGGGTGAGGGTAAGGGTAAGGGTAAGGGTAAGGGTAAAGGTAAGGGTAAGCCTAAGAGTAAAAGCAAGGGTAAGGGTAAGGGTAAGGGTAAGGGTAAGGGTAAAGGTAAGGGTAAGGGTAAGGGTAAGGGTAAGGGTAAGGGTAAGCTTAAGGGTAAAAGCAAGGGTAAGGATAAGGGTAAGGGTAAGGGTAAGGGTAAGGGTAAGGGTAAGGGTAAGGGTAAGCTTAAGGGTAAAAGCAAGGGTAAGGGTAAGGGTAAGGGTAAGGGTAAGGGTAAGGGTAAGGGTAAGGGTAAGGGTAAGGGTAAGCTTAAGGGTAAAAGCAAGGGTAAGGGTTAGGGTAAGGGTAAGGGTAAGGGTAAGGGTAAGGGTAAGGGTAAGGGTAAGGGTAAGCTTAAGGGTAAAAGCAAGGGTAAGGGTAAGGGTAAGGGTAAGGATAAGGGTAAGGGTAAGGGTAAAGGTAAGGGTAAGCCTAAGGGTAAAAGCAAGGGTAAGGGTAAGGGTAAGGGTAAGGGTAAGGGTAAGGGTAAGGGTAAGGGTAAGGGTAAGGGTAAGGGTAAGGGTAAGGGTAAGCTTAAGGGTATAAGCAAGGGTAAGGGTAAGGGTAAGGGTGAGGGTAAGGGTAAGGGTAAGGGTAAGGGTAAGCTTAAGGGTAAAAGCAAGGGTAAGGGTAAGGGTAAGGGTAAGGGTAAGGGTAAGGATAAGGGTAAGCTTAAGGGTAAAAGCAAGGGTAAGGGTAAGGGTAAGGGTAAGGGTAAGGGTAAGGGTAAGGGTAAGGGTAAGGGTAAGGGTAAGGGTAAGGGTAAGGGTAAAGGTAAGGTTAAGCCTAAGGGTAAAAGCAAGGGTAAGGGTAAGGGTAAGGGTAAGGGTAAGGGTAAGGGTAAGGGTAAGGGTAAGGGTAAGGGTAAGGGTAAGGGTAAGGGTAAGGGTAAGGGTAAGGGTAAGGGTAAGGGTAAGCTTAAGGGTAAAAGCAAGGGTAAGGGTGAGGGTAAGGGTAAGGGTAAGCCTAAGGGTAAAAGCAAGGGTAAGGGTAAGGGTAAGGGTAAGGGTAAGGGTAAGCTTAAGGGTAAAAGCAAGGGTAAGGGTAAGGGTAAGGGTAAGCTTAAGGGTAAAAGCAAGGGTAAGGGTAAGGGTAAGGGTAAGGGTAAGGGTAAGGGTAAGGGTAAGGATAAGGGTAAGGGTAAGGGTAAAGGTAAGGGTAAGCCTAAGGGTCAAAGTAAGGGTAAGGGTTAGGGTAAGGGTAAGGGTAAGGGTAAGGGTGAGGGTAAGGGTAAGGGTAAGGGTAAGGGTAAGGGTAAGGGTAAGGGTAAGCTTAAGGGTAAAAGCAAGGGTAAGGGTAAGGGTAAGGGTAAGGGTAAGGGTGAGGGTAAGGGTAAGGGTAAGGGTAAGGGTAAGGGTAAGCTTAAGGGTAAGGGTAAGGGTAAGGGTAAGGGTAAGCCTAAGGGTAAAAGCAAGAAGCTTACCCTTACCCTTACCCTTACCCTTACCCTTACCCTTACCCTTGCTTTTACCCTTGAGCTTACCCTTACCCTTACCCTTACCCTTACCCTTACCCTTACCCTTACCCTTACCCTTACCCTTACCCTTGCTTTTACCCTTAAGCTTACCCTTACCCTTACCCTCACCCTTACCCTTACCCTTACCCTTACCCTTACCCTTACCCTTACCCTTATCCTTGCTTTTCCCCTTAGGCTTACCCTTACCTTTACCCTTACCCTTACCCTTACCCTTACCCTTGCTTTTACCCTTAAGCTTACCCTTACCCTTACCCTTACCCTTACCCTTAAGCTTACCCTTACCCTTACCTTTACCCTTACCCTTACCCTTACCCTTACCCTTACCCTTACCCTTACCCTTACCCTTACCCTTACCCTTGCTTTTACCCTTAAGCTTACCCTTACACTTACCCTTACCCTTGCTTTTACCCTTAAGCTTACCCTTACCCTTACCCTTACCCTTACCCTTAAGCTTTCCCTTACCCTTACCCTTACCCTTACCCTTACCCTTACCCTTACCCTTACCCTTGCTTTCACCCTTAAGCTTACCCTTACCCTTACCCTTACCCTTAAGCTTACCCTTACCCTTACCCTTACCCTTACCCTCACCCTTACCCTTACCCTTGCTTTTACCCTTAAGCTTACCCTTACCCTTACCCTTACCCTTACCCTTAAGCTTACCCTTACCCTTACCCTTACCCTTACCCTTACCCTTACCCTTACCCTTGCTTTTACCCTTAAGCTTACCCTTACCCTTACCCTTACCCTTACCCTTAAGCTTACCCTTACCCTTACCCTTACCCTTACCCTTACCCTTACCCTTACCCTTACCCTTACCCTTACCCTTGCTTTTACCCTTTAGCTTACCCTTACCCTTACCCTTACCCTTACCCTTGCTTTTACCCTTAAGCTTACCCTTACCCTTACCCTTACCCTTACCCTTAAGCTTACCCTTACCCTTACCCTTACCCTTACCCTTACCCTTACCCTTACCCTTACCCTTACCCTTACCCTTACCCTTACCCTTACCCTTACCCTTACCCTTACCCTTACCCTTGCTTTTACCCTTAAGCTTACCCTTACCCTTACCCTTAACCTTACCCTTACCCTTACCCTTACCCTTACCCTTACCCTTACCCTTACCCTTGCTTTTACCCTTAGGCTTACCCTTACCTTTACCCTTACCCTTACCCTTACCCTTACCCTTACCCTTACCCTTACCTTTACCCTTACCCTTGCTTTTACCCTTAAGCTTACCCTTACCCTTACCCTTACCCTTACCCTTACCCTTACTCTTGCTTTTACCCTTAAGCTTACCCTTACCCTTACCCTTACCCTTACCCTTACCCTTGCTTTTACCCTTAGGCTTACCCTTACCCTTTCCCTTACCCTTACCCTTGCTTTTACCCTTAAGCTTACCCTTACCCTTACCCTTACCCTTACCCTTACCCTTACCCTTACCCTTACCCTTACCCTTACCCATACCCTTACCCTTACCCTAACCCTTACCCTTACCCTTACCCTTACCCTTACCCTTGCTTTTACCCTTAGGCTTACCCTTACCTTTACCCTTACCCTTACCCTTACCCTTACCCTTACCCTTGCTTTTACCCTTAAGCTTACCCTTACCCTTACCCTTACCCTTACCCTTACCCTTGCTTTTACCCTTACCCTTACCCTTACCCTTACCCTTACCCTTACCCTTACCCTTACCCTCACCCTTGCTTTTACCCTTAAGCTTACCCTTACCCTTACCCTTACCCTTACCCTTTCCCTTGCTTTTACCCTTAAGCTTACACTTACCCTTACCCTTACCCTTACCCTTACCCTTGCTTTTACCCTTAGGCTTACCCTTACCCTTACCCTTACCCTTACCCTTGCTTTTACCCTTAAGCTTACCCTTACCCTTACCCTTACCCTTACCCTTACCCTTACCCTTACCCTTACCCTTACCCTTACCCTTACCCTTGCTTTTACCCTTAAGCTAACCCTTACCCTTACCCTTACCCTTACCCTTACCCTTACCCTTAACCTTACCCTTGCCCTTGCTTTTACCCTTAAGCTAACCCTTACCCTTACCCTTACCCTTACCCTTACCCTTAACCTTACCCTTACCCTTGCTTTTACCCTTAAGCTCACCCATACCCTTACCCTTACCCTTACCCTTACACTTACCCTTACCCTGACCCTTACCCTTGCTTTTACCCTTAAGCTTACCCTTACCCTTACCCTCACCCTTACCCTTAAGCTTACCCTTACCCTTACCCTTACCCTTACCCTTACCCTTACCCTTACCCTTGCTTTTACCCTTAAGCTTACCCTTACCCTTACCCTTACCCTTACCCTTACCCTTACCCTTGCTTTTACCCTTAAGCTTACCCTTACCCTTACCCTTACCCTTAAGCTTACCCTTACCCTTACCCTTACCCTTACCCTTACCCTTACCCTTACCCTTGCTTTTACCCTTAAGCTTACCCTTACCCTTACCCTTACCCTTACCCTTACCCTAACCCTTACCCTTAACCTTACCCTTACCCTTACCCTTACCCTTACCCTTACCCTTGCTTTTACTCTTAGGCTTACCCTTACCTTTACCCTTACCCTTACCCTTACCCTTACCCTTACCCTTACCCTTACCCTTACCCTTACCCTTGCTTTTACCCTTAAGCTTACCCTTACCCTTACCCTTACCCTTACCCTTACCCTTACCCTTACCCTTACCCTTACCCTTACCCTTACCCTTACCCTTACCCTTACCCTTACCCTTGCTTTTACCCTTTAGCTTACCCTTACCCTTACCCTTACTCTTACCCTTACCCTTACCCTTACCCTTACCCTTACCCTTGCTTTTACCCTTAAGCTTACCCTTACCCTTACCTTTACCCTTACCCTTACCCTTACCCTTACCCTTACCCTTACCCTTACCCTTACCCTTACCCTTACCCTTGCTTTTACCCTTAGGCTTACCCTTACATTTAGCCTTACCCTTACCCTTACCCTTACCCTTACCCTTACCCTTACCCTTACCCTTGCTTTTACCCTTAAGCTTACCCTTACCCTTACCCTTACCCTTACCCTTACCCTTACCCTTACCCTTGCTTTTACCCTTAAGCTTACCCTTACCCTTACCCTTACCCTTACACGTACCCTTGCTTTTACCCTTAGGCTTACCCTTACCCTTACCCTTACCCTTACCCTTAAGCTTACCCTTACCCTTACCCTTACCCTTACCCTTACCCTTACCCTTACCCTTACCCTTACCCTTACCCTTACCCTTGCTTTTACCCTTAAGCTTACCCTTACCCTTACCCTTACCCTTACCCTTACCCTTACCCTTACCCTTACCCTTGCTTTGACCCTTAGGCTTACCCTTACCTTTACCCTTACCCTTACCCTTACCCTTACCCTTACCCTTACCCTTACCCTTACCCTTTCCCTTACCCTTACCCTTACCCTTACCCTTACCCTTGCTTTTACCCTTAAGCTTACCCTTACCCTTACCCTTACCCTTACCCTTACCCTTACCCTTACCCTTGCTTTTACCCTTAAGCTTACCCTTACCCTTACCCTTACCCTTACCCTTACCCTTGCTTTTACCCTTAGGCTTACCCTTACCCTTACCCTTACCCTTACCCTTGCTTTTACCCTTAAGCTTACCCTTACCCTTACCCTTACCCTTACCCTTACCCTTACCCTTACCCTTACCCTTACCCTTACCCTTACCCTTACCCTTACCCTTACCCTTACCCTTACCCTTACCCTTACCCTTACCCTTGCTTTTACCCTTAGGCTTAACCTTACCTTTACCCTTACCCTTACCCTTACCCTTACCCTTACCCTTACCCTTACCCTTAAACTTACCATTACCCTTACCCTTGCTTTTACCCTTAAGCTTACCCTTACCCTTACCCTTACCCTTACCCTTACCCTTACCCTTACCCTTGCTTTTACCCTTAAGCTTACCCTTACCCTTACCCTTACCCTTACCCTCACCCTTACCCTTACCCTTACCCTTGCTTATACCCTTAAGCTTACCCTTACCCTTACCCTTACCCTTACCCTTACCCTTACCCTTACCCTTACCCTTACCCTTACCCTTACCCTTACCCTTACCCTTACCCTTACCCTTACCCTTACCCTTGCTTTTACTCTTAGGCTTACCCTTACCTTTACCCTTACCCTTACCCTTACCCTTACCCTTACCCTTACCCTTGCTTTCACCCTTAAGCTTACCCTTACCCTTACCCTTACCCTTACCCTTACCCTAACCCTTACCCTTGCTTTTACCCTTAAGCTTACCCTTACCCTTACCCTTACCCTTACCCTTACCCTTACCCTTACCCTTACCCTTACCCTTGCTTTTACCCTTAAGCTTACCCTTACCCTTACCCTTACCCTTACCCTTACCCTTACCCTTACCCTTATCCTTACCCTTGCTTTTACCCTTAAGCTTACCCTTACCCTTACCCTTACCCTTACCCTTACCCTTACCCTTGCTTTTACTCTTAGGCTTACCCTTACCTTTACCCTTACCCTTACCCTTACCCTTACCCTCACCCTTACCCTTACCCTTGCTTTTACCCTTAAGCTTACCCTTACCCTTACCCTTACCCTTACCCTTACCCTTGCTTTTACCCTTTAGCTTACCCTTACCCTTACCCTTAACCTTACCCTTACCCTTGCTTTTACCCTTAGGCTTACCCTTACCCTTACCCTTACCCTTACCCTTGCTTTTACCCTTAAGCTTACCCTTACCCTTACCCTTACTCTTACCCTTACCCTTACCCTTACCCTTACCCTTACCCTTACCCTTACCCTTACCCTTACCCTTACCCTTACCCTTGCTTTTACCCTTAGGCTTACCCTTACCTTTACCCTTACCCTAACCCTTACCCTTACCCTTACCCTTACCCTTACCCTTGCTTTTACCCTTAAGCTTACCCTTACCCTTACCCTTACCCTTACCCTTACCCTTACCCTTACCCTTACCCTTACCCTTACCCTTGCTTTTACCCTTAAGCTTACCCTTACCCTTACCCTTAACCTCACCCTTACCCTTACCCTGACCCTTACCCTTACCCTTACCCTTACCCTTACCCTTGCTTTTACCCTTAAGCTTACCCTTACCCTTACCCTTACCCTTACCCTTACCCTTACCCTTACCCTTACCCTTACCCTTACCCTTACCCTTACCCTTACCCTTACCCTTGCTTTTACCCTTAGGCTTACCCTTACCTTTACCCTTACCCTTACCCTTACCCTTACCCTTACCCTTGCTTTTACCCTTAAGCTTACCCTTACCCTTACCCTTACCCTTAAGCTTACCCTCACCCTTACCCTTACCCTTACCCTTACCCTTACCCTTACCCTTACCCTTACCCTTACCCTTACCCTTACCCTTGCTTTTACCCTTAAGCTTACCCTTACCCTTACCCTTACCCTTACCCTTACCCTTGCCTTTACCCTTAAGCTTACCCTTACCCTTACCCTTACCCTTAAGCTTACCCTTACCCTTACCCTTACCCTTACCCTTACCCTTACCCTTACCCTTACCCTTACCCTTACCCTTACCCTTACCCTTACCCTTACCCTTGCTTTTACCCTTAAGCTTACCCTTACCCTTACCCTTACCCTTACCCTTAAGCTTACCCTTACCCTTACCCTTACCCTTACCCTTACCCTTAACCTTACCCTTGCTTTTACCCTTAAGCTTACCCTTACCTTTACCCTTACCCTTACCCTTAAGCTTACCCTTACCCTTACCCTTACCCTTACCCTTACCCTTGCTTTTACCCTTAAGCTTACCCTTACCCTTACCCTTACCCTTACCCTTAAGCTTACCCTTACCCTTACCCTTACCCTTACCCTTACCCTTACCCTTACCCTTACCCTTACCCTTACCCTTACCCTTACCCTTACCCTTGCTTTTACCCTTAAGCTTACCCTTACCCTCACCCTTACCCTTACCCTTGCTTTTACCCTTAAGCTTACCCTTACCCTTACCCTTACCCTTAAGCTTACCCTTACCCTTACCCTTACCCTTACCCTTACCCTTACCCTTACCCTTACCCTTACCCTTGCTTTTACCCTTAAGCTTACCCTTACCCTTACCCTTACCCTTACCCTTACCCTTACCCTTACCCTTACCCTTGCTTTTACCCTTAGGCTTACCCTTACCTTTACCCTTACCCTTACCTTTACCCTTACCCTAACCCTTACCCTTACCCTTGCTTTTACCCTTGAGCTTACCCTTACCCTTTCCCTTACCCTTACCCTTACCCTTACCCTTACCCTTGCTTTTACCCTTAAGCTTACCCTTACCCTTACCCTTACCCTTACCCTTACCCTTGCTTTTACCCTTAGGCTTACCCTTACCCTTACCCTTACCCTTACCCTTGCTTTTACCCTTAAGCTTACCCTTACCCTTACCCTTACCCTTACCCTTACCCTTACCCTTACCCTTACCCTTACCCTAACCCTTACCCTTACCCTTACCCTTACCCTTACCCTTACCCTTACCCTTACCCTTGCTTTTACCCTTAGGCTTACCCTTACCTTTACCCTTACCCTTACCCTTACCCTTACCCTTACCCTTGCTTTTACCCTTAAGCTTACCCTTACCCTTACCCTTACCCTTACCCTTACCCTTACCCTTACCCTTACCCTTACCCTTACCCTCACCCTTGCTTTTACCCTTAAGCTTACCCTTACCCTTACCCTTACCCTTACCCTTGCTTTTACTCTTAGGCTTACCCTTACCTTTACCCTTACCCTTACCCTTACCCTTACCCTCACCCTTACCCTTACCCTTGCTTTTACCCTTAAGCTTACCCTTACCCTTACCCTTACCCTTACCCTTACCCTTGCTTTTACCCTTAAGCTTACCCTTACCCTTACCCTTAACCTTACCCTTACCCTTGCTTTTACCCTTAGGCTTACCCTTACCCTTACCCTTACCCTTACCCTTGCTTTTACCCTTAAGCTTACCCTTACCCTTACCCTTACTCTTACCCTTACCCTTACCCTTACCCTTACCCTTACCCTTACCCTTACCCTTACCCTTACCCTTACCCTTGCTTTTACCCTTAGGCTTACCCTTACCTTTACCCTTACCCTAACCCTTACCCTTACCCTTACCCTTACCCTTACCCTTGCTTTTACCCTTAAGCTTACCCTTACCCTTACCCTTACCCTTACCCTTACCCTTACCCTTACCTATACCCTTACCCTTACCCTTACCCTTACCCTTGCTTTTACCCTTAAGCTTACCCTTACCCTTACCCTTAACCTTACCCTTACCCTTACCCTTACCCTTACCCTTACCCTTACCCTTACCCTTACACTTACCCTTACCCTTGCTTTTACCCTTAAGCTTACCCTTACCCTTACCCTTACCCTTACCCTTACCCTTACCCTTACCCTTAGCCTTACCCTTACTCTTACCCTTACCCTTGCTTTTACCCTTAGGCTTACCCTTACCTTTACCCTTACCCTTACCCTTACCCTTACCCTTACCCTTGCTTTTACCCTTAAGCTTACCCTTACCCTTACCCTTAAGCTTACCCTTAACCTTACCCTTACCCTTACCCTTACCCTTACCCTTACCCTTACCCTCACCCTTACCCTTACCCTTGCTTTTACCCTTAAGCTTACCCTTACCCTTACCCTTACCCTTACCCTTACCCTTGCTTTTACCCTTAAACTTACCCTTACCCTTACCCTTACCCTTAAGCTTACCCTTACCCTTACCCTTACCCTTACCCTTACCCTTACCCTTACCCTTACCCTTACCCTTACCCTTACCCTTACCCTTACCCTTACCCTTACCCTTACCCTTACCCTTACCCTTACCCTTACCCTTACCCTTACCCTTACCCTTACCCTTGCTTTTACCCTTAAGCTTACCCTTACCCTTACCCTTACCCTTACCCTTAAGCTTACCCTTACCCTTACCCTTACCCTTACCCTTACCCTTAACCTTACCCTTGCTTTTACCCTTAAGCTTACCCTTACCCTTACCCTTACCCTTACCCTTAAGCTTACCCTTACCCTTACCCTTACCCTTACCCTTACCCTTGCTTTTACCCTTAAGCTTACCCTTACTCTTACCCTTACCCTTGCCCTTAAGCTTACCCTTACCCTTACCCTTACCCTTACCCTTACCCTTACCCTTACCCTTACCCTTGCTTTTACCCTTAAGCTTACCCTTACCCTTACCCTTACCCTTACCCTTGCTTTAACCCTTAAGCTTACCCTTACCCTTACCCTTACCCTTAAGCTTACCCTTACCCTTACCCTTACCCTTACCCTTACCCTTACCCTTACCCTCACCCTTACCCTTACCCTTGCTTTTACCCTTAAGCTTACCCTTACCCTTACCCTTACCCTTACCCTTACCCTTACCCTTACCCTTACCCTTACCCTTACCCTTGCTTTTACCCTTAGGCTTACCCTTACCTTTACCCTTACCCTTACCTTTACCCTTACCCTTACCCTTACCCTTACCCTTGCTTTTACCCTTGAGCTTACCCTTACCCTTACCCTTACCCTTACCCTTACCCTTACCCTTGCTTTTACCCTTAAGCTTACCCTTACCCTTACCCTTACCCTTACCCTTACCCTTGCTTTTACCCTTAGGCTTACCCTTACCCTTACCCTTACCCTTACCCGTGCTTTTACCCTTAAGCTTACCCTTACCCTTACCCTTACCCTTACCCTTACCCTTACCCTTACCCTTACCCTTACCCTTACCCTTACCCTTACCCTTACCCTTACCCTTACCCTTACCCTTACCCTTACCCTTACCCTTACCCTTGCTTTTACCCTTAGGCTTACCCTTACCTTTACCCTTACCCTTACCCTTACCCTTACCCTTACCCTTGCTTTTACCCTTAAGCTTACCCTTACCCTTACCCTTACCCTTACCCTTACCCTTACCCTTACCCTTACCCTTACCCTTACCCTTACCCTTACCCTTGCTTTTACCCTTAAGCTTAACCTTACCCTTACCCTTACCCTTACCCTTACCCTTACCCTTACCCTTACCCTCACCCTTGCTTTTACCCTTAAGCTTACCCTTACCCTTACCCTTACCCTTACCCTTACCCTTACCCTTGCTTTTACCCTTAAGCTTACCCTTACCCTTACCCTTACCCTTACCCTTACCCTTACCCTTGCTTTTACCCTTAGGCTTACCCTTACCCTTACCCTTACCCTTACCCTTGCTTTTACCCTTAAGCTTACCCTTACCCTTACCCTTACCCTTACTCTTACCCTTACCCTTACCCTTACCCTTACCCTTACCCTTGCTTTTACCCTTAGGCTTACCCTTACCTTTACCCTTACCCTTACCCTTACCCTTACCCTTACCCTTACCCTTACCCTTACCCTTACCCTTGCTTTTACCCTTAAGCTTACCCTTACCCTTACCCTTACCCTTACCCTTACCCTTACCCTTACCCTTACCCTTACCCTTACCCTTACCCTTGCTTTTACACTTAAGCTCACCCTTACCCTTACCCTTACCCTTACCCTTACCCTTACCCTTACCCTTACTCTTACCCTTACCCTTGCTTTTACCCTTATGCTTACCCTTACCCTTACCCTTACCCTTACCCTTGCTTTTACCCTTAAGCTTACCCTTACCCTTACCCTTACCCTTAAGCTTACCCTTACCCTTACCCTTACCCTTACCCTTACCCTTACCCTTACCCTTACCCTTACCCTTGCTTTTACCCTTAAGCTTACCCCTACCCTTACCCTTACCCTTACCCTTACCCTTACCCTTACCCTTACCCTTACCCTTGCTTTTACCCTTAGGCTTACCCTTACCTTTACCCTTACCCTTACCTTTACCCTTACCCTTACCCTTACCCTTGCTTTTACCCTTGAGCTTACCCTTACCCTTACCCTTACCCTTACCCTTACCCTTACCCTTGCTTTTACCCTTAAGCTTACCCTTACCCTTACCCTTACCCTTACCCTTACCCTTACCCTTGCTTTTACCCTTAGGCTTACCCTTACCCTTACCCTTACCCTTACCCTTGCTTTTACCCTTAAGATTACCCTTACCCTTACCCTTACCCTTACCCTTACCCTTACCCTTACCCTTACCCTTACCCTTACCCTTACCCTTACCCTTACCCTTACCCTTACCCTTACCCTTACCCTTACCCTTACCCTTACCCTTACCCTTACCCTTACCCTTACCCTTACCCTTGCTTTTACCCTTAGGCTTACCCTTACCTTTACCCTTACCCTTACCCTTACCCTTACCCTTACCCTTACCCTTACCCTTGCTTTTACCCTTAAGCTTACCCTTACCCTTACCCTTACCCTTACCCTTACCCTTACCCTTACCCTTACCCTTACCCTTACCCTTACCCTTACCCTTACCCTTACCCTTACCCTTACCCTTACCCTTACCCTTACCCTTACCCTTGCTTTTACCCTTAAGCTTACCCTTACCCTTACCCTTACCCTTACCCTTACCCTTACCCTTACCCTTACCCTTACCCTTACCCTTACCCTTACCCTTACCCTCACCCTTGCTTTTACCCTTAAGCTTACCCTTACCCTTACCCTTACCCTTACCCTTACCCTTACCCTTGCTTTTACCCTTAAGCTTACCCTTACCCTTACCCTTACCCTTACCCTTACCCTTGCTTTTACCCTTAGGCTTACCCTTACCCTTACCCTTACCCTTACCCTTGCTTTTACCCTTAAGCTTACCCTTACCCTTACCCTTACCCTTACTCTTATCCTTACCCTTACCCTTACCCTTACCCTTACCCTTGCTTTTACCCTTAGGCTTACCCTTACCTTTACCCTTACCCTTACCCTTACCCTTACCCTTACCCTTACCCTTACCCTTACCCTTACCCTTACCCTTACCCTTACCCTTACCCTTGCTTTTACCCTTAAGCTTACCCTTACCCTTACACTTACCCTTACCCTTACCCTTACCCTTACCCTTACCCTTACCCTTGCTTTTACCCTTAAGCTCACCCTTACCCTTACCCTTACCCTTACCCTTACCCTTACCCTTACTCTTACCCTTACCCTTGCTTTTACCCTTAAGCTTACCCTTACCCTTACCCTTACCCTTACCCTTAAGCTTACCCTTACCCTTACCCTTACCCTTACCCTTACCCTTACCCTTACCCTTGCTTTTACCCTTAAGCTTACCCTTACCCTTACCCTTACCCTTACCCTTACCCTTGCTTTTACCCTTAAGCTTACCCTTACCCTTACCCTTACCCTTACCCTTAAGCTTACCCTTACCCTTACCCTTACCCTTACCCTTACCCTTACCCTTACCCTTACCCTTGCTTTTACCCTTAAGCTTACCCTTACCCTTACCCTTACCCTTACCCTTACCCTTACCCTTACCCTTACCCTTACCCTTACCCTTACCCTTACCCTTGCTTTTACCCTTAGGCTTACCCTTACCTTTACCCTTACCATTACCCTTACCCTTACCCTTACCCTTACCCTTACCCTTGCTTTTACCCTTAAGCTTACCCTTACCCTTACCCTTACCCTTACCCTTACCCTTACCCTTACCCTTACCCTTACCCTTACCCTTACCCTTACCCTTACCCTTACCCTTACCCTTGCTTTTACCCTTAAGCTTACCCTTACCCTTACCCTTACCCTTACCCTTACCCTTACCCTTACCCTTACCCTTGCTTTTACCCTTAAGCTTACCCTTACCCTTACTCTTACCCCTACCCTTACCCTTACCCTCACCCTTACCCTTACCCTTACCCTTACCCTTACCCTTACCCTTGCTTTTACACTTAGGCTTACCCTCATCTTTACCCTTACCCTTACCCTTACCCTTACCCTTACCCTTACCCTTACCCTTACCCTTGCTTTTACCCTTAAGCTTACCCTTACCCTTACCCTTACCCTTAGCCTTACCCTTACCCTTGCTTTTACCCTTAAGCTTACCCTTACCCTTACCCTTACCCTTACCCTTACCCTTACCCTTACCCTTACCCTTACCCTTACCCTTACCCTTACCCTTACCCTTACCCTTACCCTTACCCTTACCCTTACCCTTGCTTTTACCCTTAAGCTTACCCTTACCCTTACCCTTACCCTTACCCTTACCCTTACCCTTACCCTTACCCTTACCCTTGCTTTTACCCTTAAGCTTACCCTTACCCTTACCCTTACCCTTACCCTTACCCTTACCCTTACCCTTACCCTTACCCTTACCCTTACCCTTACCCTTACCCTTACCCTTACTTAGGGTAAGGGTAAGGGTAAGCTTAAGGGTAAAAGCAAGGGTAAGGGTAAGGGTAAGGGTAAGGGTAAGGGTAAGGGTTAGGGTAAGGGTAAGGGTAAGCTTAAGGGTAAGGGTAAGGGTAAGGGTAAGGGTAAGGCTAAGCTTAAGGGTAAAAGCAAGGGCAAGGGTAAGGGTAAGGGTAAGGGTAAGGGTAAGGGTAAGCTTAAGGGTAAGGGTAAGGGTAAGGGTAAGGGTAAGCTTAAGGGTAAAAGCAAGGGTAAGGTTAAGGGTAAGGGTAAGGGTAAGGGTAAGGGTAAGGGTAAGCTTAAGGGTAAGGGTAAGGGTAAGGGTAAGGGTAAGCTTAAGGGTAAAAGCAAGGGTAAGGGTAAGGGTAAGGGTAAGGGTAAGGGTAAGGGTAAGGGTAAGGGTAAGGGTAAGGGTAAGGGTAAGGGTAAGGGTAAGCTTAAGGGTAAGGGTAAGGGTAAGGGTAAGCTTAAGGGTAAAAGCAAGGGTAAGGGTAAGGGTAAGGGTAAGGGTAAGGGTAAGCTAAAGGGTAAAAGCAAGGGTAAGGGTAAGGGTAAGGGTAAGGGTAAGGGTAAGGGTAAGGGTAAGGGTAAGGGTAAGGGTAAGGGTAAGGGTAAGGGTAAGGGTAAGGGTAAGCTTAAGGGTAAGGGTAAGGGTAAGGGTAAGCTTAAGGGCAAGGGTAAGGGTAAGGGTAAGGGTAAGGGTAAGGGTAAAGGTAAGGGTAAGCCTAAGGGTAAAAGCAAGGGTAAGGGTAAGGGTAAGGGTAAGGGTAAGGGTAAGGGTAAGGGTAAGGGTAAGGGTAAGGGTAAGGGTAAGCTTAAGGGTAAAAGCAAGGGTAAGGGTAAGGGTAAGGGTAAGGGTAAGGGTAAGGGTAAGGGTAAGGGTAAGGGTAAGGGTAAGGGTAAGCTTAAGGGTAAAAGCAAGGGTAAGGGTAAGGGTAAGGGTAAGGGTAAGGGTAAGGGTAAGGGTAAGGGTAAGGGTAAGGGTAAGGGTAAGGGTAAGGGTAAGCTTAAGGGTAAAAGCAAGGGTAAGGGTAAGGGTAAGGGTAAGGGTAAGGGTTAGGGTAAGGGTAAAGGTAAGGGTAAGCCTAAGGGTAAAAGCAACGGTAAGGGTAAGGGTAAGGGTAAGGGTAAGGGTAAGGGTAAGGGTAAGGGTAAGGGTAAGGGTTAGAGTAAGGGTAAGGGTAAGGGTAAGCTTAAGGGTAAAAGCAAGGGTAAGGGTAAGGGTAAGGGTAAGGGTAAGCCTAAGGGTAAAAGCAAGGGTAAGGGTAAGGTTAAGGGTAAGGGTAAGGGTAAGCTTAAGGGTAAAAGCAAGGGTAAGGGTAAGGGTAAGGGTAAGGGTAAGCTTAAGGGTAAAAGCAAGGGTAAGGGTAAGGGTGAGGGTAAGGGTAAGGGTAAGGGTAAGGGTAAAGGTAAGGGTAAGCCTAAGAGTAAAAGCAAGGGTAAGGGTAAGGGTAAGGGTAAGGGTAAGGGTAAGGGTAAAGGTAAGGGTAAGGGTAAGGGTAAGGGTAAGGGTAAGGGTAAGCTTAAGGGTAAAAGCAAGGGTAAGGATAAGGGTAAGGGTAAGGGTAAGGGTAAGGGTAAGGGTAAGGGTAAGCTTAAGTTTAAAAGCAAGGGTAAGGGTAAGGGTAAGGGTAAGGGTAAGGGTAAGGGTAAGGGTAAGGGTAAGGGTAAGCTTAAGGGTAAAAGCAAGGGTAAGGGTTAGGGTAAGGGTAAGGGTAAGGGTAAGGGTAAGGGTAAGCTTAAGGGTAAAAGCAAGGGTAAGGGTAAGGGTAAGGGTAAGGGTAAGGGTAAGGGTAAGGGTAAGGGTAAAGGTAAGGGTAAGCCTAAGGGTAAAAGCAAGGGTAAGGGTAAGGGTAAGGGTAAGGGTAAGGGTAAGGGTAAGGGTAAGGGTAAGGGTAAGGGTAAGGGTAAGGGTAAGGGTAAGGGTAAGGGTAAGGGTAAGGGTAAGGGTAAGGGTAAGGGTAAGCTTAAGGGTATAAGCAAGGGTAAGGGTAAGGGTAAGGGTGAGGGTAAGGGTAAGGGTAAGGGTAAGGGTAAGCTTAAGGGTAAAAGCAAGGGTAAGGGTAAGGGTAAGGGTAAGGGTAAGGGTAAGGGTAAGGGTAAGCTTAAGGGTAAAAGCAAGGGTAAGGGTAAGGGTAAGGGTAAGGGTAAGGGTAAGGGTAAGGGTAAGGGTAAGGGTAAGATTAAGGGTAAGGGTAAGGGTAAGGGTAAGGGTAAGGGTAAAGGTAAGGTTAAGCCTAAGGGTAAAAGCAAGGGTAAGGGTAAGGGTAAGGGTAAGGGTAAGGGTAAGGGTAAGGGTAAGGGTAAGGGTAAGGGTAAGGGTAAGGGTAAGGGTAAGGGTAAGGGTAAGGGTAAGGGTAAGCTTAAGGGTAAAAGCAAGGGTAAGGGTAAGGGTAAGGGTAAGGGTAAGCCTAAGGGTAAAAGCAAGGGTAAGGGTAAGGGTAAGGGTAAGGGTAAGGGTAAGCTTAAGGGTAAAAGCAAGGGTAAGGGTAAGGGTAAGGGTAAGCTTAAGGGTAAAAGCAAGGGTAAGGGTAAGGGTAAGGGTGAGGGTAAGGGTAAGGGTAAGGATAAGGGTAAGGGTAAGGGTAAAGGTAAGGGTAAGCCTAAGGGTCAAAGCAAGGGTAAGGGTTAGGGTAAGGGTAAGGGTAAGGGTAAGGGTAAGGGTAAGGGTAAGGGTAAGGGTAAGGGTAAGGGTAAGCTTAAGGGTAAAAGCAAGGGTAAGGGTAAGGGTAAGGTTAAGGGTAAGGGTGAGGGTAAGGGTAAGGGTAAGGGTAAGGGTAAGGGTAAGCTTAAGGGTAAGGGTAAGGGTAAGGATAAGGGTAAGCCTAAGGGTAAAAGCAAGGGTAAGTGTAAGGGTAAGGGTAAGGGTAAGGGTAAGCTTACCCTTACCCTTACCCTTACCCTTACCCTTACCCTTGCTTTTACCCTTGAGCTTACCCTTACCCTTACCCTTACCCTTACCCTTACCCTTACCCTTACCCTTATCCTTACCCTTGCTTTTACCCTTAAGCTTACCCTTACCCTTACCCTTACCCTTACCCTTACCGTTACCCTTACCCTTACCCTTACCCTTGCTTTTACTCTTAGGCTTACCCTTACCTTTACCCTTACACTTACCCTTACCCTTGCCCTTACCCTTACCCTTACCCTTGCTTTTACCCTTGAGCTTACCCTTACCCTTACCCTTACCCTTATCCTTACCCTTACCCTTGCTTTTACCCTTAAGCTTACCCTTACCCTTACCCTTACCCTTACCCTTACCCTTACCCTTGCTTTTACCCTTAGGCTTACCCTTACCCTTACCCTTACCCTTACCCTTGCTTTTACCCTTGAGCTTACCCTTACCCTTACCCTTACCCTTACCCTTACCCTTACCCTTACCCTTACCCTTACCCTTACCCTTACCCTTACCCTTACCCTTACCCTTACCCTTACCCTTACCCTTACCCTTACCCTTACCCTTACCCTTACCCTTACCCTTACCCTTACCCTTACCCTTACCCTTACCCTTACCCTTACCCTTACCCTTACCCTTACCCTTACCCTTACCCTTACCCTTACCCTTACCCTTGCTTTTACCCTTAGGCTTACCCTTACCTTTACCCTTACCCTTACCCTTATCCTTACCCTTACCATTGCTTTTACCCTTAAGCTTACCCTTACCCTTACCCTTACCCTTACCCTTACCCTTACCCTTACCCTTACCCTTACCCTTACCCTTACCCTTACCCTTACCCTTACCCTTACCCTTACCCTTACCCTCACCCTTGCTTTTACCCTTAAGCTTACCCTTACCCTTACCCTTACCCTTACCCTTACCCTTACCCTTACCCTTACCCTTACCCTCACCCTTGCTTTTACCCTTAAGCTTACCCTTACCCTTACCCTTACCCTTACCCTTACCCTTACCCTTGCTTTTACCCTTAAGCTTACCCTTACCCTTACCCTTACCCTTACCCTTACCCTTGCTTTTACCCTTAGTCTTACCCTTACCCTTACCCTTACCCTTACCCTTACCCTTACCCTTACCCTTGCTTTTACCCTTAAGCTTACCCTTACCCTTACCCTTACCCTTACTCTTACCCTTACCCTTACCCTTACCCTTACCCTTACCCTTGCTTTTACCCTTAGGCTTACCCTTACCTTTACCCTTACCCTTACCCTTACCCTTACCCTTACCCTTAACCTTACCCTTACCCTTACCCTTACCCTTACCCTTACCCTTGCTTTTACCCTTAAGCTTACCCTTACCCTTACCCTTACCCTTACCCTTACCCTTACCCTTACCCTTACCCTTACCCTTGCTTTTACCCTTAAGCTCACCCTTACCCTTACCCTTACCCTTACCCTTACCCTTACCCTTACTCTTACCCTTACCCTTGCTTTTACCCTTAAGCTTACCCTTACCCTTACCCTTACCCTTACCCTTAAGCTTACCCTTACCCTTACCCTTACCCTTACCCTTACCCTTACCCTTACCCTTGCTTTTACCCTTAAGCTTACCCTTACCCTTACCCTTACCCTTACCCTTACCCTTGCTTTTACCCTTAAGCTTACCCTTACCCTTACCCTTACCCTTACCCTTAAGCTTACCCTTACCCTTACCCTTACCCTTACCCTTACCCTTACCCTTACCCTTGCTTTTACCCTTAAGCTTACCCTTACCCTTACCCTTACCCTTACCCTTACCCTTAACCTTACCCTTACCCTTACCCTTACCCTTACCCTTACCCTTGCATTTACCCTTAGGCTTACCCTTACCTTTACCCTTACCATTACCCTTACCCTTACCCTTACCCTTACCCTTACCCTTACCCTTACCCTTGCTTTTACCCTTAAGCTTACCCTTACCCTTACCCTTACCCTTACCCTTACCCTTACCCTTACCCTTACCCTTACCCTTACCCTTACCCTTACCCTTGCTTTTACCCTTAAGCTTACCCTTACCCTTACCCTTATCCTTACCCTTACCCTTACCCTTGCTTTTACCCTTAAGCTTACCCTTACCCTTACTCTTACCCCTACCCTTACCCTTACCCTTACCCTTACCCTTACCCTTACCCTTACCCTTACCCTTACCCTTACCCTTGCTTTTACCCTTAGGCTTACCCTCACCTTTACCCTTACCCTTACCCTTACCCTTACCCTTACCCTTACCCTTACCCTTACCCTTGCTTTTACCCTTAAGCTTACCCTTACCCTTACCCTTACCCTTACCCTTAGCCTTACCCTTACCCTTGCTTTTACCCTTAAGCTTACCCTTACCCTTACCCTTACCCTTACCCTTACCCTTACCCTTACCCTTACCCTTACCCTTACCCTTACCCTTACCCTTACCCTTACCCTTACCCTTACCCTTACCCTTACCCTTACCCTTACCCTTACCCTTACCCTTACCCTTACCCTTACCCTTACCCTTACCCTTACCCTTGCTTTTACCCTTAAGCTTACCCTTACCCTTACCCTTACCCTTACCCTTACCCTTACCCTTGCTTTTACCCTTAAGCTTACCCTTACCCTTACTCTTACCCCTACCCTTACCCTTACCCTTACCCTTACCCTTACCCTTACCCTTACCCTTACCCTTACCCTTACCCTTGCTTTTACCCTTAGGCTTACCCTCACCTTTACCCTTACCCTTACCCTTACCCTTACCCTTACCCTTACCCTTACCCTTACCCTTGCTTTTACCCTTAAGCTTACCCTTACCCTTACCCTTACCCTTACCCTTAGCCTTACCCTTACCCTTGCTTTTACCCTTAAGCTTACCCTTACCCTTACCCTTACCCTTACCCTTACCCTTACCCTTACCCTTACCCTTACCCTTACCCTTACCCTTACCCTTACCCTTACCCTTACCCTTACCCTTACCCTTACCCTTACCCTTACCCTTGCTTTTACCCTTAAGCTTACCCTTACCCTTACCCTTACCCTTACCCTTACCCTTACCCTTACCCTTACCCTTGCTTTTACCCTTAAGCTTACCCTTACCCTTACCCTTACCCTTACCCTTACCCTTACCCTTACCCTTACCCTTACCCTTACCCTTACCCTTACCCTTACCCTTACCCTTACCCTTACCCTTACCCTTACCCTTACCCTTACTTAGGGTAAGGGTAAGGGTAAGCTTAAGGGTAAAAGCAAGGGTAAGGGTAAGGGTAAGGGTAAGGGTAAGGGTAAGGGTTAGGGTAAGGGTAAGGGTAAGCTTAAGGGTAAGGGTAAGGGTAAGGGTAAGGGTAAGGGTAAGCTTAAGGGTAAAAGCAAGGGTAAGGGTAAGGGTAAGGGTAAGGGTAAGGGTAAGCTTAAGGGTAAGGGTAAGGGTAAGGGTAAGGGTAAGCTTAAGGGTAAAAGCAAGGGTAAGGTTAAGGGTAAGGGTAAGGGTAAGGGTAAGGGTAAGGGTAAGCTTAAGGGTAAGGGTAAGGGTAAGGGTAAGGGTAAGCTTAAGGGTAAAAGCAAGGGTAAGGGTAAGGGTAAGGGTAAGGGTAAGGGTAAGGGTAAGGGTAAGGGTAAGGGTAAGGGTAAGGGTAAGGGTAAGCTTAAGGGTAAGGGTAAGGGTAAGGGTAAGCTTAAGGGTAAAAGCAAGGGTAAGGGTAAGGGTAAGGGTAAGGGTAAGGGTAAGCTTAAGGGTAAAAGCAAGGGTAAGGGTAAGGGTAAGGGTAAGGGTAAGGGTAAGGGTAAGGGTAAGGGTAAGGGTAAGGGTAAGGGTAAGGGTAAGGGTAAGGGTAAGGGTAAGGGTAAGGGTAAGGGTAAGGGTAAGGGTAAGGGTAAGCTTAAGAGTAAGGGTAAGGGTAAGGGTAAGCTTGAGGGTAAAAGCAAGGGTAAGGGTAAGGGTAAGGGTAAGGGTAAGAGTAAAGGTAAGGGTAAGCCTAAGGGTAAAAGCAAGGGTAAGGGTAAGGGTAAGGGTAAGGGTAAGGGTAAGGGTAAGGGTAAGGGTAAGGGTAAGGGTAAGGGTAAGCTTAAGGGTAAAAGCAAGGGTAAGGGTAAGGGTAAGGGTAAGGGTAAGGGTAAGGGTAAGGGTAAGGGTAAGGGTAAGGGTAAGCTTAAGGGTAAAAGCAAGGGTAAGGGTAAGGGTAAGGGTAAGGGTAAGGGTAAGGGTAAGGGTAAGGGTAAGGGTAAGGGTAAGTGTAAGGGTAAGCTTAAGGGTAAAAGCAAGGGTAAGGGTAAGGGTAAGGGTAAGGGTAAGGGTTAGGGTAAGGGTAAAGGTAAGGGTAAGCCTAAGGGTAAAAGCAAGGGTAAGGGTAAGGGTAAGGGTAAGGGTAAGGGTAAGGGTAAGGGTAAGGGTAAGGGTAAGGGTAAGGGTAAGGGTAAGGGTTAGAGTAAGGGTAAGGGTAAGGGTAAGCTTAAGGGTAAAAGCAAGGGTAAGGGTAAGGGTAAGGGTAAGGGTAAGCCTAAGGGTAAAAGCAAGGGTAAGGGTAAGGTTAAGGGTAAGGGTAAGGGTAAGCTTAAGGGTAAAAGCAAGGGTAAGGGTGAGGGTAAGGGTAAGGGTAAGGGTAAGCTTAAGGGTAAAAGCAAGGGTTAGGGTAAGGGTGAGGGTAAGGGTAAGGGTAAGGGTAAGGGTAAAGGTAAGGGTAAGCCTAAGAGTAAAAGCAAGGGTGAGGGTAAGGGTAAGGGTAAGGGTAAGGGTAAAGGTAAGGGTAAGGGTAAGGGTAAGGGTAAGGGTAAGGGTAAGCTTAAGGGTAAAAGCAAGGGTAAGGATAAGGGTAAGGGTAAGGGTAAGGGTAAGGGTAAGGGTAAGGGTAAGGGTAAGGGTAAGCTTAAGGATAAAAGCAAGGGTAAGGGTAAGGGTAAGGGTAAGGGTAAGGGTAAGGGTAAGGGTAAGGGTAAGGGTAAGGGTAAGGGTAAGCTTAAGGGTAAAAGCAAGGGTAAGGGTTAGGGTAAGGGTAAGGGTAAGGGTAAGGGTAAGGGTAAGCTTAAGGGTAAAAGCAAGGGTAAGGGTAAGGGTAAGGGTAAGGATAAGGGTAAGGGTAAGGGTAAAGGTAAGGATAAGCCTAAGGGTAAAAGCAAGGGTAAGGGTAAGGGTAAGGGTAAGGGTAAGGGTAAGGGTAAGGGTAAGGGTAAGGGTAAGGGTAAGGGTAAGGGTAAGGGTAAGGGTAAGGGTAAGGGTAAGGGTAAGGGTAAGGGTAAGCTTAAGGGTATAAGCAAGGGTAAGGGTAAGGGTAAGGGTAAGGGTAAGGGTAAGGGTAAGGGTAAGGGTAAGGGTAAGCTTAAGGGTAAAAGCAAGGGTAAGGGTAAGGGTAAGGGTAAGGGTAAGGGTAAGGGTAAGGGTAAGGGTAAGGGTAAGCTTAAGGGTAAAAGCAAGGGTAAGGGTAAGGGTAAGGGTAAGGGTAAGGGTAAGGGTAAGGGTAAGGGTAAGGGAAAGGGTAAGGGTAAGGGTAAGGGTAAGGGTAAGGGTAAGGGTAAGGGTAAGGGTAAAGGTAAGGTTAAGCCTAAGGGTAAAAGCAAGGGTAAGGGTAAGGGTAAGGGTAAGGGTAAGGGTAAGGGTAAGGGTAAGGGTAAGGGTAAGGGTAAGGGTAAGGGTAAGGGTAAGGGTAAGGGTAAGGGTAAGGGTAAGCTTAAGGGTAAAAGCAAGGGTAAGGGTGAGGGTAAGGGTAAGGGTAAGCCTAAGGGTAAAAGCAAGGGTAAGGGTAAGGGTAAGGGTAAGGGTAAGGGTAAGCTTAAGGGTAAAAGCAAGGGTAAGGGTAAGGGTAAGGGTAAGCTTAAGGGTAAAAGCAAGGGTAAGGGTAAGGGTAAGGGTAAGGGTAAGGGTAAGGGTAAGGATAAGAGTAAGGGTAAGGGTAAAGGTAAGGGTAAGCCTAAGGGTCAAAGCAAGGGTAAGGGTTAGGGTAAGGGTAAGGGTAAGGGTAAGGGTAAGGGTAAGGGTAAGGGTAAGGGTAAGGGTAAGGGTAAGCTTAAGGGTAAAAGCAAGGGTAAGGGTAAGGGTAAGGGTAAGGGTAAGGGTGAGGGTAAGGGTAAGGGTAAGGTTAAGGGTAAGGGTAAGGGTAAGCTTAAGGGTAAGGGTGAGGGTAAGGATAAGGGTAAGCCTAAGGGTAAAAGCAAGAAGCTTACCCTTACCCTTACCCTTACCCTTACCCTTGCTTTTACCCTTGAGCTTACCCTTACCCTTACCCTTACCCTTACCCTTACCCTTACCCTTACCCTTACCCTTACCCTTACCCTTACCCTTACCCTTACCCTTACCCTTACCCTTACCCTTGCTTTTACCCTTAAGCTTACCCTTACCCTTACCCTCACCCTTACCCTTACCCTTACCCTTACCCTTACCCTTACCCTTACCCTTATCCTTGCTTTTACCCTTAGGCTTACCCTTACCTTTACCCTTAACCTTACCCTTACCCTAACCCTTGCTTTTACCCTTAAGCTTACCCTTACCCTTACCCTTACCCTCACCCTTAAGCTTACCCTTACCCTTACCTTTACCCTTACCCTTACCCTTACCCTTACCCTTACCCTTACCCTTGCTTTTACCCTTAAGCTTACCCTTACCCTTACCCTTACCCTTGCTTTTACCCTTAAGCTTACCCTTACCCTTACCCTTACCCTTACCCTTAAGCTTTCCCTTACCCTTACCCTCACCCTTACCCTTACCCTTACCCTTACCCTTACCCTTACCCTTACCCTTACCCTTACCCTTACCCTTGCTTTCACCCTTAAGCTTATCCTTACCCTTACCCTTACCCTTACCCTTAAGCTTACCCTTACCCTTACCCTTACCCTTACCCTCACCCTTACCCTTACCCTTGCTTTTACCCTTAAGCTTACCCTTACCCTTACCCTTACCCTTACCCTTAAGCTTACCCTTACCCTTACCCTTACCCTTACCCTTACCCTTACCCTTGCTTTTACCCTTAAGCTTACCCTTACCCTTACCCTTACCCTTACCCTTAAGCTTACCCTTACCCTTACCCTTACCCTTACCCTTACCCTTACCCTTACCCTTACCCTTACCCTTACCCTTGCTTTTACCCTTTAGCTTACCCTTACCCTTACCCTTACCCTTACCCTTGCTTTTACCCTTAAGCTTACCCTTACCCTTACCCTTACCCTTACCCTTAAGCTTACCCTTACCCTTACCCTTACCCTTACCCTTACCCTTACCCTTACCCTTACCCTTACCCTTACCCTTACCCTTACCCTTACCCTTACCCTTACCCTTACCCTTACCCTTGCTTTTACCCTTAAGCTTACCCTTACCCTTACCCTTAACCTTACCCTTACCCTTACCCTTACCCTTACCCTTACCCTTACCCTTACCCTTGCTTTTACCCTTAGGCTTACCCTTACCTTTACCCTTACCCTTACCCTTACCCTTACCCTTACCCTTACCCTTACCTTTACCCTTACCCTTGCTTTTACCCTTAAGCTTACCCTTACCCTTACCCTTACCCTTACCCTTACTCTTGCTTTTACCCTTAAGCTTACCCTTACCCTTACCCTTACCCTTACCCTTACCCTTGCTTTTACCCTTAGGCTTACCCTTACCCTTTCCCTTACCCTTACCCTTGCTTTTACCCTTAAGCTTACCCTCACCCTTACCCTTACCCTTACCCTTACCCTTACCCTTACCCTTACCCTTACCCTTACCCTTACCCTTACCCTTACCCTAACCCTTACCCTTACCCTTACCCTTACCCTTACCCTTGCTTTTACCCTTAGGCTTACCCTTACCTTTACCCTTACCCTTACCCTTACCCTTACCCTTACCCTTGCTTTTACCCTTAAGCTTACCCTTACCCTTACCCTTACCCTTACCCTTACCCTTGCTTTTACCCTTAAGCTTACCCTTACCCTTACCCTTACCCTTACCCTTACCCTTACCCTTACCCTTACCCTTACCCTTACCCTCACCCTTGCTTTTACCCTTAAGCTTACCCTTACCCTTACCCTTACCCTTACCCTTACCCTTACCCTTGCTTTTACCCTTAAGCTTACACTTACCCTTACCCTTACCCTTACCCTTACCCTTGCTTTTACCCTTAGGCTTACCCTTACCCTTACCCTTACCCTTACCCTTGCTTTTACCCTTAAGCTTACCCTTACCCTTACCCTTACCCTTACCCTTACCCTTACCCTTACCCTTACCCTTACCCTTACCCTTGCTTTTACCCTTAAGCTAACCCTTACCCTTACCCTTACCCTTACCCTTAACCTTACCCTTGCCCTTGCTTTTACCCTTAAGCTAACCCTTACCCTTACCCTTACCCTTACCCTTACACTTAACCTTACCCTTACCCTTGCTTTTACCCTTAAGCTCACCCATACCCTTACCCTTACCCTTACCCTTACACTTACCCTTACCCTGACCCTTACCCTTGCTTTTACCCTTAAGCTTACCCTTACCCTTACCCTCACCCTTACCCTTAAGCTTACCCTTACCCTTACCCTTACCCTTACCCTTACCCTTACCCTTACCCTTGCTTTTACCCTTAAGCTTACCCTTACCCTTACCCTTACCCTTACCCTTACCCTTGCTTTTACCATTAAGCTTACCCTTACCCTTACCCTTACCCTTAAGCTTACCCTTACCCTTACCCTTACCCTTACCCTTACCCTTACCCTTGCTTTTACCCTTAAGCTTACCCTTACCCTTACCCTTACCCTTACCCTAACCCTTACCCTTAACCTTACCCTTACCCTTACCCTTACCCTTACCCTTACCCTTGCTTTTACTCTTAGGCTTACCCTTACCTTTACCCTTACCCTTACCCTTACCCTTTCCCTTACCCTTACCCTTACCCTTACCCTTACCCTTACCCTTGCTTTTACCCTTAAGCTTACCCTTACCCTTACCCTTACCCTTACCCTTACCCTTACCCTTACCCTTACCCTTACCCTTACCCTTACCCTTACCCTTGCTTTTACCCTTTAGCTTACCCTTACCCTTACCCTTACTCTTACCCTTACCCTTACCCTTACCCTTACCCTTACCCTTGCTTTTACCCTTAAGCTTACCCTTACCCTTACCTTTACCCTTACCCTTACCCTTACCCTTACCCTTACCCTTACCCTTACCCTTACCCTTACCCTTACCCTTACCCTTACCCTTGCTTTTACCCTTAGGCTTACCCTTACATTTAGCCCTACCCTTACCCTTACCCTTACCCTTACCCTTACCCTTACCCTTGCTTTTACCCTTAAGCTTACCCTTACCCTTACCCTTACCCTTACCCTTACCCTTACCCTTACCCTTGCTTTTACCCTTAAGCTTACCCTTACCCTTACCCTTACCCTTACCCTTACCCTTACACTTACCCTTGCTTTTACCCTTAGGCTTACCCTTACCCTTACCCTTACCCTTACCCTTAAGCTTACCCTTACCCTTACCCTTACCCTTACCCTTACCCTTACCCTTACCCTTACCCTTACCCTTACCCTTACCCTTACCCTTACCCTTACCCTTGCTTTTACCCTTAAGCTTACCCTTACCCTTACCCTTACCCTTACCCTTACTCTTACCCTTACCCTTACCCTTACCCTTACCCTTACCCTTGCTTTGACCCTTAGGCTTACCCTTACCTTTACCCTTACCCTTACCCTTACCCTTACCCTTACCCTTACCCTTACCCTTACCCTTACCCTTACCCTTACCCTTACCCTTGCTTTTACCCTTAAGCTTACCCTTACCCTTACCCTTACCCTTACCCTTACCCTTACCCTTACCCTTGCTTTTACCCTTAAGCTTACCCTTACCCTTACCCTTACCCTTACCCTTACCCTTACCCTTGCTTTTACCCTTAGGCTTACCCTTACCCTTACCTTTACCCTTACCCTTGCTTTTACCCTTAAGCTTACCCTTACCCTTACCCGTACCCTTACCCTTACCCTTACCCTTACCCTTACCCTTACCCTTACCCTTACCCTTACCCTTACCCTTACCCTTACCCTTACCCTTACCCTTACCCTTTCCCTTGCTTTTACCCTTAGGCTTAACCTTACCTTTACCCTTACCCTTACCCTTACCCTTACCCTTACCCTTACCCTTACCCTTACCCTTACCCTTACCCTTACCCTTACCCTTGCTTTTACCCTTAAGCTTACCCTTACCCTTACCCTTACCCTTACCCTTACCCTTACCCTTACCCTTGCTTTTACCCTTAAGCTTACCCTTACCCTTACCCTTACCCTTACCCTCACCCTTACCCTTACCCTTACCCTTGCTTATACCCTTAAGCTTACCCTTACCCTTACCCTTACCCTTACCCTTACCCTTACCCTTACCCTTACCCTTACCCTTACCATTACCCTTACCCTTACCCTTACCCTTACCCTTACCCTTACCCTTACCCTTACCCTTGCTTTTACTCTTAGGCTTACCCTTACCTTTACCCTTACCCTTACCCTTACCCTTACCCTTACCCTTACCCTTGCTTTTACCCTTAAGCTTACCCTTACCCTTACCCTTACCCTTACCCTTACCCTAACCCTTACCCTTGCTTTTACCCTTAAGCTTACCCTTACCCTTACCCTTACCCTTACCCTTACCCTTACCCTTACCCTTACCCTTACCCTTGCTTTTACCCTTAAGCTTACCCTTACCCTTACCCTTACCCTTACCCTTACCCTTACCCTTACCCTTACCCTTATCCTTACCCTTGCTTTTACCCTTAAGCTTACCCTTACCCTTACCCTTACCCTTACCCTTACCCTTACCCTTGCTTTTACTCTTAGGCTTACCCTTACCTTTACCCTTACCCTTACCCTTACCCTTACCCTCACCCTTACCCTTACCCTTGCTTTTACCCTTAAGCTTACCCTTACCCTTACCCTTACCCTTACCCTTACCCTTGCTTTTACCCTTAAGCTTACCCTTACCCTTACCCTTAACCTTACCCTTACCCTTGCTTTTACCCTTAGGCTTACCCTTACCCTTACCCTTACCCCTACCCTTGCTGTTACCCTTAAGCTTACCCTTACCCTTACCCTTACTCTTACCCTTACCCTTACCCTTACCCTTACCCTTACCCTTACCCTTACCCTTACCCTTACCCTTACCCTTACCCTTACCCTTACCCTTGCTTTTACCCTTAGGCTTACCCTTACCTTTACCCTTACCCTAACCCTTACCCTTACCCTTACCCTTAACCTTACCCTTGCTTTTACCCTTAAGCTTACCCTTACCCTTACCCTTACCCTTACCCTTACCCTTACCCTTACCCTTACCCTTACCCTTACCCTTACCCTTGCTTTTACCCTTAAGCTTACCCTTACCCTTACCCTTAACCTCACCCTTACCCTTACCCTGACCCTTACCCTTACCCTTACTCTTACCCTTGCTTTTACCCTTAAGCTTACCCTTACCCTTACCCTTACCCTTACCCTTACCCTTACCCTTACCCTTACCCTTACCCTTGCTTTTACCCTTAGGCTTACCCTTACCTTTACCCTTACCCTTACCCTTACCCTTACCCTTACCCTTGCTTTTACCCTTAAGCTTACCCTTACCCTTACCCTTACCCTTAAGCTTACCCTCACCCTTACCCTTACCCTTACCCTTACCCTTACCCTTACCCCTTACCCTTACCCTTACCCTTGCTTTTACCCTTAAGCTTACCCTTACCCTTACCCTTACCCTTACCCTTACCCTTGCTTTTACCCTTAAGCTTACCCTTACCCTTACCCTTACCCTTAAGCTTACCCTTACCCTTACCCTTACCCTTACCCTTACCCTTACCCTTACCCTTACCCTTACCCTTACCCTTGCCCTTACCCTTACCCTTACCCTTGCTTTTACCCTTAAGCTTACCCTTACCCTTACCCTTACCCTTACCCTTAAGCTTACCCTTACCCTTACCCTTACCTTTACCCTTACCCTTAACCTTACCCTTGCTTTTACCCTTAAGCTTACCCTTACCTTTACCCTAACCCTTACCCTTAAGCTTACCCTTACCCTTACCCTTACCCTTACCCTTACCCTTGCTTTTACCCTTAAGCTTACCCTTACCCTTACCCTTACCCTTAAGCTTACCCTTACCCTTACCCTTACCCTTACCCTTACCCTTACCCTTACCCTTACCCTTACCCTTACCCTTACCCTTACCCTTGCTTTTACCCTTAAGCTTACCCTTACCCTTACCCTTACCCTTACCCTTGCTTTTACCCTTAAGCTTACCCTTACCCTTACCCTTACCCTTAAGCTTACCCTTACCCTTACCCTTACCCTTACCCTTACCCTTACCCTTACCCTTACCCTTACCCTTACCCTTGCTTTTACCCTTAAGCTTACCCTTACCCTTACCCTTACCCTTACCCTTACCCTTACCCTTACCCTTACCCTTGCTTTTACCCTTAGGCTTACCCTTACCTTTACCCTTACCCTTACCTTTACCCTTACCCTTACCCTTACCCTTACCCTTACCCTTGCTTTTACCCTTGAGCTTACCCTTACCCTTACCCTTACCCTTACCCTTACCCTTACCCTTACCCTTACCCTTGCTTTTACCCTTAAGCTTACCCTTACCCTTACACTTACCCTTACCCTTACCCTTACCCTTACCCTTGCTTTTACCCTTAAGCTTACCCTTACCCTTACCCTTACCCTTACCCTCACCCTTACCCTTACCCTTACCCTTGCTTATACCCTTAAGCTTACCCTTACCCTTACCCTTACCCTTACCCTTACCCTTACCCTTACCCTTACCCTTACCCTTACCATTACCCTTACCCTTACCCTTACCCTTACCCTTACCCTTACCCTTACCCTTGCTTTTACTCTTAGGCTTACCCTTACCTTTACCCTTACCCTTACCCTTACCCTTACCCTTACCCTTACCCTTGCTTTTACCCTTAAGCTTACCCTTACCCTTACCCTTACCCTTACCCTTACCCTAACCCTTACCCTTGCTTTTACCCTTAAGCTTACCCTTACCCTTACCCTTACCCTTACCCTTACCCTTACCCTTACCCTTACCCTTACCCTTGCTTTTACCCTTAAGCTTACCCTTACCCTTACCCTTACCCTTACCCTTACCCTTACCCTTACCCTTATCCTTACCCTTGCTTTTACCCTTAAGCTTACCCTTACCCTTACCCTTACCCTTACCCTTACCCTTACCCTTGCTTTTACTCTTAGGCTTACCCTTACCTTTACCCTTACCCTTACCCTTACCCTTACCCTCACCCTTACCCTTACCCTTGCTTTTACCCTTAAGCTTACCCTTACCCTTACCCTTACCCTTACCCTTACCCTTGCTTTTACACTTAAGCTTACCCTTACCCTTACCCTTAACCTTACCCTTACCCTTGCTTTTACCCTTAGGCTAACCCTTACCCTTACCCTTACCCTTACCCTTGCTTTTACCCTTAAGCTTACCCTTACCCTTACCCTTACTCTTACCCTTACCCTTACCCTTACCCTTACCCTTACCCTTACCCTTACCCTTACCCTTACCCTTACCCTTACCCTTACCCTTGCTTTTACCCTTAGGCTTACCCTTATCTTTACCCTTACCCTAACCCTTACCCTTACCCTTACCCTTACCCTTACCCTTGCTTTTACCCTTAAGCTTACCCTTACCCTTACCCTTACCCTTACCCTTACCCTTACCCTTACCCTTACCCTTACCCTTACCCTTACCCTTGCTTTTACCCTTAAGCTTACCCTTACCCTTACCCTTAACCTCACCCTTACCCTTACCCTGACCCTTACCCTTACCCTTACCCTTACCCTTGCTTTTACCCTTAAGCTTACCCTTACCCTTACCCTTACCCTTACCCTTACCCTTACCCTTACCCTTACCTTTACCCTTACCCTTACCCTTACCCTTACCCTTACCCTTGCTTTTACCCTTAAGCTTACCCTTACCCTTACCCTTACCCTTAAGCTTACCCTCACCCTTACCCTTACCCTTACCCTTACCCTTACCCTTACCCTTACCCTTACCCTTACCCTTGCTTTTACCCTTAAGCTTACCCTTACCCTTACCCTTACCCTTACCCTTACCCTTGCTTTTACCCTTAAGCTTACCCTTACCCTTACCCTTACCCTTAAGCTTACCCTTACCCTTACCCTTACCCTTACCCTTACCCTTACCCTTACCCTTACCCTTACCCTTACCCTTACCCTTACCCTTACCCTTACCCTTACCCTTGCTTTTACCCTTAAGCTTACCCTTACCCTTACCCTTACCCTTACCCTTAAGCTTACCCTTACCCTTACCCTTACCCTTACCCTTACCCTTAACCTTACCCTTGCTTTTACCCTTAAGCTTACCCTTACCTTTACCCTAACCCTTACCCTTAAGCTTACCCTTACCCTTACCCTTACCCTTACCCTTGCTTTTACCCTTAAGCTTACCCTTACCCTTACCCTTACCCTTACCCTTAAGCTTACCCTTACCCTTACCCTTACCCTTACCCTTACCCTTACCCTTACCCTTACCCTTACCCTTACCCTTACCCTTACTCTTACCCTTACCCTTGCTTTTACCCTTAAGCTTACCCTTACCCTTACCCTTACCCTTACCCTTGCTTTTACCCTTAAGCTTACCCTTACCCTTACCCTTACCCTTAAGCTTACCCTTACCCTTACCCTTACCCTTACCCTTACCCTTACCCTTATCCTTACCCTTACCCTTACCCTTGCTTTTACCCTTAAGCTTACCCTTACCCTTACCCTTACCCTTACCCTTACCCTTACCCTTACCCTTACCCTTGCTTTTACCCTTAGGCTTACCCTTACCTTTACCCTTACCCTTACCTTTACCCTTACCCTTACCCTTACCCTTACCCTTGCTTTTACCCTTGAGCTTACCCTTACCCTTACCCTTACCCTTACCCTTACCCTTACCCTTGCTTTTACCCTTAAGCTTACCCTTACCCTTACCCTTACCCTTACCCTTACCCTTGCTTTTACCCTTAGGCTCACCCTTACCCTTACCCTTACCCTTACCCTTGCTTTTACCCTTAAGCTTACCCTTACCCTTACCCTTACCCTTACCCTTACCCTTACCCTTACCCTTACCCTTACCCTTACCCTTACCCTAACCCTTACCCTTACCCTTACCCTTACCCTTACCCTTACCCTTACCCTTACCCTTACCCTTACCCTTGCTTTTACCCTTAGGCTTACCCTTACCTTTACCCTTACCCTTACCCTTACCCTTACCCTTACCCTTACCCTTGCTTTTACCCTTAAGCTTACCCTTACCCTTACCCTTACCCTTACCCTTACCCTTACCCTTACCCTTACCCTTACCCTTACCCTTACCCTTACCCTTGCTTTTACCCTTAAGCTTACCCTTACCCTTACCCTTACCCTTACCCTTGCTTTTACTCTTAGGCTTACCCTTACCTTTACCCTTACCCTTACCCTTACCCTTACCCTCACCCTTACCCTTACCCTTGCTTTTACCCTTAAGCTTACCCTTACCCTTACCCTTACCCTTACCCTTACCCTTGCTTTTACCCTTAAGCTTACCCTTACCCTTACCCTTAACCTTACCCTTACCCTTGCTTTTACCCTTAGGCTTACCCTTACCCTTACCCTTACCCTTACCCTTGCTTTTACCCTTAAGCTTACCCTTACCCTTACCCTTACTCTTACCCTTACCCTTACCCTTACCCTTACCCTTACCCTTACCCTTACCCTTACCCTTACCCTTACCCTTACCCTTACCCTTGCTTTTACCCTTAGGCTTACCCTTACCTTTACCCTTACCCTAACCCTTACCCTTACCCTTACCCTTACCCTTACCCTTGCTTTTACCCTTAAGCTTAACCTTACCCTTACCCTTACCCTTACCCTTACCCTTACCTATACCCTTACCCTTACCCTTACCCTTACCCTTGCTTTTACCCTTAAGCTTACCCTTACCCTTACCCTTAACCTTACCCTTACCCTTACCCTTACCCTTACCCTTACCCTTACCCTTGCTTTTACCCTTAAGCTAACCCTTACCCTTACCCTTACCCTTACCCTTACCCTTACCCTTACCCTTACCCTTACCCTTACCCTTACCCTTACCCTTACCCTTGCTTTTACCCTTAGGCTTACCCTTACCTTTACCCTTACCCTTACCCTTACCCTTACCCTTACCCTTACCCTTGCTTTTACACTTAAGCTTACCCTTACCCTTACCCTTACCCTTAAGCTTACCCTTAACCTTACCCTTACCCTTACCCTTACCCTTACCCTTACCCTTACCCTTACCCTTACCCTTACCCTTGCTTTTACCCTTAAGCTTACCCTTACCCTTACCCTTACCCTTACCCTTACCCTTGCTTTTACCCTTAAACTTACCCTTACCCTTACACTTACCCTTAAGCTTACCCTTACCCTTACCCTTACCCTTACCCTTACCCTTACCCTTACCCTTACCCTTACCCTTACCCTTACCCTTACCCTTACCCTTACCCTTACCCTTACCCTTACCCTTACCCTTACCCTTACCCTTGCTTTTACCCTTAAGCTTACCCTTACCCTTACCCTTACCCTTACCCTTAAGCTTACCCTTACCCTTACCCTTACCCTTACCCTTACCCTTACCCTTAACCTTACCCTTGCTTTTACCCTTAAGCTTACCCTTACCCTTACCCTTACCCTTACCCTTAAGCTTACCCTTACCCTTACCCTTACCCTTACCCTTACCCTTGCTTTTACCCTTAAGCTTACCCTTACTCTTAACCTTACCCTTACCCTTAAGCTTACCCTTACCCTTACCCTTACCCTTACCCTTACCCTTACCCTTACCCTTACCCTTGCTTTTACCCTTAAGCTTACCCTTACCCTTACCCTTACCCTTACCCTTGCTTTTACCCTTAAGCTTACCCTTACCCTTACCCTTACCCTTAAGCTTACCCTTACCCTTACCCTTACCCTTACCCTTACCCTTACCCTTACCCTTACCCTCACCCTTACCCTTACCCTTGCTTTTACCCTTAAGCTTACCCTTACCCTTATCCTTACCCTTACCCTTACCCTTACCCTTACCCTTACCCTTACCCTTACCCTTACCCTTGCTTTTACCCTTAGGCTTACCCTTACCTTTACCCTTACCCTTACCTTTACCCTTACCCTTACCCTTACCCTTACCCTTGCTTTTACCCTTGAGCTTACCCTTACCCTTACCCTTACCCTTACCCTTACCCTTACCCTTGCTTTTACCCTTAAGCTTACCCTTACCCTTACCCTTACCCTTACCCTTACCCTTGCTTTTACCCTTAGGCTTACCCTTACCCTTACCCTTACCCTTACCCTTGCTTTTACCCTTAAGCTTACCCTTACCCTTACCCTTACCCTTTCCCTTACCCTTACCCTTACCCTTACCCTTACCCTTACCCTTACCCTTACCCTTACCCTTACCCTTACCCTTACCCTTACCCTTACCCTTACCCTTACCCTTACCCTTACCCTTACCCTTACCCTTACCCTTACCCTTGCTTTTACCCTTAGGCTTACCCTTACCTTTACCCTTACCCTTACCCTTACCCTTACCCTTACCCTTGCTTTTACCCTTACCCTTACCCTTACCCTTACCCTTACCCTTACCCTTACCCTTACCCTTACCCTTACCCTTACCCTTACCCTTACCCTTGCTTTTACCCTTAAGCTTACCCTTACCCTTACCCTTACCCTTACCCTTACCCTTACCCTTACCCTTACCCTTACCCTTACCCTTGCTTTTACCCTTAGGCTTACCCTTACCTTTACCCTTACCCTTACCTTTACCCTTACCCTTACCCTTACCCTTACCCTTACCCTTGCTTTTACCCTTGAGCTTACCCTTACCCTTACCCTTACCCTTACCCTTACCCTTACCCTTACCCTTACCCTTGCTTTTACCCTTAAGCTTACCCTTACCCTTACCCTTACCCTTACCCTTACCCTTACCCTTACCCTTGCTTTTACCCTTAAGCTTACCCTTACCCTTACCCTTACCCTTACCCTCACCCCTACCCTTACCCTTACCCTTGCTTATACCCTTAAGCTTACCCTTACCCTTACCCTTACCCTTACCCTTACCCTTACCCTTACCCTTACCCTTACCATTACCCTTACCCTTACCCTTACCCTTAAGCTTACCCTTACCCTTACCCTTACCTTTACCCTTACCCTTAACCTTAACCTTGCTTTTACCCTTAAGCTTACCCTTACCTTTACCCTAACCCTTACCCTTAAGCTTACCCTTACCCTTACCCTTACCCTTACCCTTACCCTTGCTTTTACCCTTAAGCTTACCCTTACCCTTACCCTTACCCTTAAGCTTACCCTTACCCTTACCCTTACCCTTACCCTTACCCTTACCCTTACCCTTACCCTTACCCTTACCCTTACCCTTACCCTTGCTTTTACCCTTAAGCTTACCCTTACCCTTACCCTTACCCTTACCCTTGCTTTTACCCTTAAGCTTACCCTTACCCTTACCCTTACCCTTAAGCTTACCCTTACCCTTACCCTTACCCTTACCCTTACCCTTACCCTTACCCTTACCCTTACCCTTACCCTTGCTTTTACCCTTAAGCTTACCCTTACCCTTACCCTTACCCTTACCCTTACCCTTACCCTTACCCTTACCCTTGCTTTTACCCTTAGGCTTACCCTTACCTTTACCCTTACCCTTACCTTTACCCTTACCCTTACCCTTACCCTTACCCTTACCCTTGCTTTTACCCTTGAGCTTACCCTTACCCTTACCCTTACCCTTACCCTTACCCTTACCCTTACCCTTACCCTTGCTTTTACCCTTAAGCTTACCCTTACCCTTACCCTTACCCTTACCCTTACCCTTACCCTTACCCTTGCTTTTACCCTTAAGCTTACCCTTACCCTTACCCTTACCCTTACCCTCACCCTTACCCTTACCCTTACCCTTGCTTATACCCTTAAGCTTACCCTTACCCTTACCCTTACCCTTACCCTTACCCTTACCCTTACCCTTACCCTTACCCTTACCCTTACCCTTACCATTACCCTTACCCTTACCCTTACCCTTACCCTTACCCTTACCCTTACCCTTGCTTTTACTCTTAGGCTTACCCTTACCTTTACCCTTACCCTTACCCTGACCCTTACCCTTACCCTTACCCTTGCTTTTACCCTTAAGCTTACCCTTACCCTTACCCTTACCCTTACCCTTACCCTAACCCTTACCCTTGCTTTTACCCTTAAGCTTACCCTTACCCTTACCCTTACCCTTACCCTTACCCTTACCCTTACCCTTACCCTTACCCTTGCTTTTACCCTTAAGCTTACCCTTACCCTTACCCTTACCCTTACCCTTACCCTTACCCTTATCCTTACCCTTGCTTTTACCCTTAAGCTTACCCTTACCCTTACCCTTACCCTTACCCTTACCCTTACCCTTGCTTTTACTCTTAGGCTTACCCTTACCTTTACCCTTACCCTTACCCTTACCCTTACCCTCACCCTTACCCTTACCCTTGCTTTTACCCTTAAGCTTACCCTTACCCTTACCCTTACCCTTACCCTTACCCTTGCTTTTACCCTTAAGCTTACCCTTACCCTTACCCTTACCCTTACCCTTACCCTTGCTTTTACCCTTAAGCTTACCCTTACCCTTACCCTTACTCTTACCCTTACCCTTACCCTTACCCTTACCCTTACCCTTACCCTTACCCTTACCCTTACCCTTACCCTTACCCTTGCTTTTACCCTTAGGCTTACCCTTATCTTTACCCTTACCCTAACCCTTACCCTTACCCTTACCCTTACCCTTACCCTTGCTTTTACCCTTAAGCTTACCCTTACCCTTACCCTTACCCTTACCCTTACCCTTACCCTTACCCTTACCCTTACCCTTACCCTTACCCTTACCCTTGCTTTTACCCTTAAGCTTACCCTTACCCTTACCCTTAACCTCACCCTTACCCTTACCCTGACCCTTACCCTTACCCTTACCCTTACCCTTGCTTTTACCCTTAAGCTTACCCTTACCCTTACCCTTACCCTTACCCTTACCCTTACCCTTACCCTTACCCTTACCCTTGCTTTTACCCTTAGGCTTACCCTTACCTTTACCCTTACCCTTACCCTTACCCTTACCCTTACCCTTGCTTTTACCCTTAAGCTTACCCTTACCCTTACCCTTACCCTTAAGCTTACCCTCACCCTTACCCTTACCCTTACCCTTACCCTTACCCTTACCCTTACCCTTACCCTTACCCTTACCCTTGCTTTTACCCTTAAGCTTACCCTTACCCTTACCCTTACCCTTACCCTTACCCTTGCTTCTACCCTTAAGCTTACCCTTACCCTTACCCTTACCCTTAAGCTTACCCTTACCCTTACCCTTACCCTTACCCTTACCCTTACCCTTACCCTTACCCTTACCCTTACCCTTACCCTTACCCTTACCCTTTCCCTTGCTTTTACCCTTAAGCTTACCCTTACCCTTACCCTTACCCTTACCCTTAAGCTTACCCTTACCCTTACCCTTACCCTTACCCTTACCCTTAACCTTACCCTTGCTTTTACCCTTAAGCTTACCCTTACCTTTACCCTAACCCTTACCCTTAAGCTTACCCTTACCCTTACCCTTACCCTTACCCTTACCCTTGCTTTTACCCTTAAGCTTACCCTTACCCTTACCCTTACCCTTACCCTTAAGCTTACCCTTACCCTTACCCTTACCCTTACCCTTACCCTTACCCTTACCCTTACCCTTACCCTTACTCTTACCCTTACCCTTGCTTTTACCCTTAAGCTTACCCTTACCCTTACCCTTACCCTTACCCTTGCTTTTACCCTTAAGCTTACCCTTACCCTTACCCTTACCCTTAAGCTTACCCTTACCCTTACCCTTACCCTTACCCTTACCCTTACCCTTACCCTTATCCTTACCCTTACCCTTACCCTTGCTTTTACCCTTAAGCTTACCCTTACCCTTACCCTTACCCTTACCCTTACCCTTACCCTTACCCTTACCCTTGCTTTTACCCTTAGGCTTACCCTTACCTTTACCCTTACCCTTACCTTTACCCTTACCCTTACCCTTACCCTTACCCTTGCTTTTACCCTTGAGCTTACCCTTACCCTTACCCTTACCCTTACCCTTACCCTTACCCTTGCTTTTACCCTTAAGCTTACCCTTACCCTTACCCTTACCCTTACCCTTACCCTTGCTTTTACCCTTAGGCTTACCCTTACCCTTACCCTTACCCTTACCCTTGCTTTTACCCTTAAGCTTACCCTTACCCTTACCCTTACCCTTACCCTTACCCTTACCCTTACCCTTACCCTTACCCTTACCCTAACCCTTACCCTTACCCTTACCCTTACCCTTACCCTTACCCTTACCCTTACCCTTACCCTTACCCTTGCTTTTACCCTTAGGCTTACCCTTACCTTTACCCTTACCCTTACCCTTACCCTTACCCTTACCCTTACCCTTGCTTTTACCCTTAAGCTTACCCTTACCCTTACCCTTACCCTTACCCTTACCCTTACCCTTACCCTTACCCTTACCCTTACCCTTACCCTTACCCTTGCTTTTACCCTTAAGCTTACCCTTACCCTTACCCTTACCCTTACCCTTGCTTTTACTCTTAGGCTTACCCTTACCTTTACCCTTACCCTTACCCTTACCCTTACCCTCACCCTTACCCTTACCCTTGCTTTTACCCTTAAGCTTACCCTTACCCTTACCCTTACCCTTACCCTTACCCTTGCTTTTACCCTTAAGCTTACCCTTACCCTTACCCTTAACCTTACCCTTACCCTTGCTTTTACCCTTAGGCTTACCCTTACCCTTACCCTTACCCTTACCCTTGCTTTTACCCTTAAGCTTACCCTTACCCTTACCCTTACTCTTACCCTTACCCTTACCCTTACCCTTACCCTTACCCTTACCCTTACCCTTACCCTTACCCTTACCCTTACCCTTACCCTTGCTTTTACCCTTAGGCTTACCCTTACCTTTACCCTTACCCTAACCCTTACCCTTACCTTTACCCTTACCCTTACCCTTGCTTTTACCCTTAAGCTTACCCTTACCCTTACCCTTACCCTTACCCTTACCCTTACCTATACCCTTACCCTTACCCTTACCCTTACCCTTGCTTTTACCCTTAAGCTTACCCTTACCCTTACCCTTAACCTTACCCTTACCCTTACCCTTACCCTTACCCTTACCCTTACCCTTGCTTTTACCCTTAAGCTAACCCTTACCCTTACCCTTACCCTTACCCTTACCCTTACCCTTACCCTTACCCTTACCCTTACCCTTACCCTTACCCTTACCCTTACCCTTGCTTTTACCCTTAGGCTTACCCTTACCTTTACCCTTACCCTTACCCTTACCCTTACCCTTACCCTTACCCTTGCTTTTACACTTAAGCTTACCCTTACCCTTACCCTTACCCTTAAGCTTACCCTTAACCTTACCCTTACCCTTACCCTTACCCTTACCCTTACCCTTACCCTTACCCTTACCCTTGCTTTTACCCTTAAGCTTACCCTTACCCTTACCCTTACCCTTACCCTTACCCTTGCTTTTACCCTTAAACTTACCCTTACCCTTACACTTACCCTTAAGCTTACCCTTACCCTTACCCTTACCCTTACCCTTACCCTTACCCTTACCCTTACCCTTACCCTTACCCTTACCCTTACCCTTACCCTTACCCTTACCCTTACCCTTACCCTTACCCTTACCCTTACCCTTACCCTTACCCTTGCTTTTACCCTTAAGCTTACCCTTACCCTTACCCTTACCCTTACCCTTAAGCTTACCCTTACCCTTACCCTTACCCTTACCCTTACCCTTACCCTTAACCTTACCCTTGCTTTTACCCTTAAGCTTACCCTTACCCTTACCCTTACCCTTACCCTTAAGCTTACCCTTACCCTTACCCTTACCCTTACCCTTACCCTTGCTTTTACCCTTAAGCTTACCCTTACTCTTAACCTTACCCTTACCCTTAAGCTTACCCTTACCCTTACCCTTACCCTTACCCTTACCCTTACCCTTACCCTTACCCTTGCTTTTACCCTTAAGCTTACCCTTACCCTTACCCTTACCCTTACCCTTGCTTTTACCCTTAAGCTTACCCTTACCCTTACCCTTACCCTTAAGCTTACCCTTACCCTTACCCTTACCCTTACCCTTACCCTTACCCTTACCCTCACCCTTACCCTTACCCTTGCTTTTACCCTTAAGCTTACCCTTACCCTTATCCTTACCCTTACCCTTACCCTTACCCTTACCCTTACCCTTACCCTTACCCTTGCCCTTACCCTTACCCTTGCTTTTACCCTTAGGCTTACCCTTACCTTTACCCTTACCCTTACCTTTACCCTTACCCTTACCCTTACCCTTACCCTTGCTTTTACCCTTGAGCTTACCCTTACCCTTACCCTTACCCTTACCCTTACCCTTACCCTTGCTTTTACCCTTAAGCTTACCCTTACCCTTACCCTTACCCTTACCCTTACCCTTGCTTTTACCCTTAGGCTTACCCTTACCCTTACCCTTACCCTTACCCTTGCTTTTACCCTTAAGCTTACCCTTACCCTTACCCTTACCCTTTCCCTTACCCTTACCCTTACCCTTACCCTTACCCTTACCCTTACCCTTACCCTTACCCTTACCCTTACCCTTACCCTTACCCTTACCCTTACCCTTACCCTTACCCTTACCCTTACCCTTACCCTTACCCTTACCCTTGCTTTTACCCTTAGGCTTACCCTTACCTTTACCCTTACCCTTACCCTTACCCTTACCCTTACCCTTGCTTTTACCCTTAAGCTTACCCTTACCCTTACCCTTACCCTTACCCTTACCCTTACCCTTACCCTTACCCTTACCCTTACCCTTACCCTTACCCTTACCCTTACCCTTACCCTTACCCTCACCCTTGCTTTTACCCTTAAGCTTACCCTTACCCTTACCCTTACCCTTACCCTTACCCTTACCCTTGCTTTTACCCTTAAGCTTACCCTTACCCTTACCCTTACCCTTACCCTTACCCTTACCCTTACCCTTGCTTTTACCCTTAGGCTTACCCTTACCCTTACCCTTACCCTTACCCTTGCTTTTACCCTTAAGCTTACCCTTACCCTTACCCTTACCCTTACTCTTACCCTTACCCTTACCCTTACCCTTACCCTTACCCTTGCTTTTACCCTTAGGCTTACCCTTACCTTTACCCTTACCCTTACCCTTACCCTTACCCTTACCCTTACCCTTACCCTTACCCTTACCCTTACCCTTGCTTTTACCCTTAAGCTTACCCTTACCCTTACCCTTACCCTTACCCTTACCCTTACCCTTACCCTTACCCTTACCCTTACCCTTGCTTTTACCCTTAAGCTCACCCTTACCCTTACCCTTACCCTTACCCTTACCCTTACCCTTACCCTTACCCTTACTCTTACCCTTACCCTTGCTTTTACCCTTAAGCTTACCTTTACCCTTACCCTTACCCTTACCCTTACCCTTGCTTTTACCCTTAAGCTTACCCTTACCCTTACCCTTACCCTTAAGCTTACCCTTACCCTTACCCTTACCCTTACCCTTACCCTTACCCTTACCCTTACCCTTGCTTTTACCCTTAAGCTTACCCTTACCCTTACCCTTACCCTTACCCTTACCCTTACCCTTACCCTTACCCTTACCCTTGCTTTTACCCTTAGGCTTACCCTTACCTTTACCCTTACCCTTACCTTTACCCTTACCCTTACCCTTACCCTTACCCTTGCTTTTACCCTTGAGCTTACCCTTACCCTTACCCTTACCCTTACCCTTACCCTTACCCTTGCTTTTACCCTTAAGCTTACCCTTACCCTTACCCTTACCCTTACCCTTACCCTTACCCTTGCTTTTACCCTTAGGCTTACCCTTACCCTTACCCTTACCCTTACCCTTGCTTTTACCCTTAAGCTTACCCTTACCCTTACCCTTACCCTTACCCTTACCCTTACCCTTACCCTTACCCTTACCCTTACCCTTACCCTTACCCTTACCCTTACCCTTACCCTTACCCTTACCCTTACCCTTACCCTTACCCTTACCCTTACCCTTACCCTTACCCTTACCCTTACCCTTACCCTTACCCTTGCTTTTACCCTTAGGCTTACCCTTACCTTTACCCTTACCCTTACCCTTACCCTTACCCTTACCCTTGCTTTTACCCTTAAGCTTACCCTTACCCTTACCCTTACCCTTACCCTTACCCTTACCCTTACCCTTACCCTTACCCTTACCCTTACCCTTACCCTTACCCTTACCCTTACCCTTACCCTTACCCTTACCCTTACCCTTGCTTTTACCCTTAAGCTTACCCTTACCCTTACCCTTACCCTTACCCTTACCCTTACCCTTACCCTTACCCTTACCCTCACCCTTGCTTTTACCCTTAAGCTTACCCTTACCCTTACCCTTACCCTTACCCTTACCCTTACCCTTGCTTTTACCCTTAAGCTTACCCTTACCCTTACCCTTACCCTTACCCTTACCCTTGCTTTTACCCTTAGGCTTACCCTTACCCTTACCCTTACCCTTACCCTTGCTTTTACCCTTAAGCTTACCCTTACCCTTACCCTTACCCTTACTCTTACCCTTACCCTTACCCTTACCCTTACCCTTACCCTTACCCTTACCCTTGCTTTTACCCTTAGGCTTACCCTTACCTTTACCCTTACCCTTACCCTTACCCTTACCCTTACCCTTACCCTTACCCTTACCCTTACCCTTACCCTTACCCTTGCTTTTACCCTTAAGCTTACCCTTACCCTTACCCTTACCCTTACCCTTGCCCTTACCCTTACCCTTACCCTTACCCTTACCCTTACCCTTACCCTTGCTTTTACCCTTAAGCTCACCCTTACCCTTACCCTTACCCTTACCCTTACCCTTACCCTTACTCTTACCCTTACCCTTGCTTTTACCCTTAAGCTTACCCTTACCCTTACCCTTACCCTTACCCTTAAGCTTACCCTTACCCTTACCCTTACCCTTACCCTTACCCTTACCCTTACCCTTACCCTTGCTTTTACCCTTAAGCTTACCCTTACCCTTACCCTTACCCTTACCCTTACCCTTGCTTTTACCCTTAAGCTTACCCTTACCCTTACCCTTACCCTTACCCTTAAGCTTACCCTTACCCTTACCCTTACCCTTACCCTTACCCTTACCCTTGCTTTTACCCTTAAGCTTACCCTTACCCTTACCCTTACCCTTACCCTTACCCTTACCCTTACCCTTACCCTTACCCTTACCCTTACCCTTACCCTTACCCTTACCCTTGCTTTTACCCTTACCTTTACCCTTACCATTACCCTTACCCTTACCCTTACCCTTACCCTTACCCTTACCCTTGCTTTTACCCTTAAGCTTACCCTTACCCTTACCCTTACCCTTACCCTTACCCTTACCCTTACCCTTACCCTTACCCTTACCCTTACCCTTACCCTTACCCTTACCCTTACCCTTACCCTTACCCTTGCTTTTACCCTTAAGCTTACCCTTACCCTTACCCTTACCCTTACCCTTACCCTTGCTTTTACCCTTAAGCTTACCCTTACCCTTACTCTTACCCCTACCCTTACCCTTACCCTTACCCTTACCCTTACCCTTACCCTTACCCTTACCCTTACCCTTGCTTTTACCCTTAGGCTTACCCTCACCTTTACCCTTACCCTTACCCTTACCCTTACCCTTACCCTTACCCTTACCCTTGCTTTTACCCTTAAGCTTACCCTTACCCTTACCCTTACCCTTACCCTTAGCCTTACCCTTACCCTTGCTTTTACCCTTAAGCTTACCCTTACCCTTACCCTTACCCTTACCCTTACCCTTACCCTTACCCTTACCCTTACCCTTACCCTTACCCTTACCCTTACCCTTACCCTTACCCTTACCCTTACCCTTGCTTTTACCCTTAAGCTTACCCTTACCCTTACCCTTACCCTTACCCTTACCCTTACCCTTGCTTTTACCCTTAAGCTTACCCTTACCCTTACCCTTACCCTTACCCTTACCCTTACCCTTACCCTTACCCTTACCCTTACCCTTACCCTTACCCTTACCCTTACCCTTACCCTTACCCTTACTTAGGGTAAGGGTAAGGGTAAGCTTAAGGGTAAAAGCAAGGGTAAGGGTAAGGGTAAGGGTAAGGGTAAGGGTAAGGGTTAGGGTAAGGGTAAGGGTAAGCTTAAGGGTAAGGGTAAGGGTAAGGGTAAGGGTAAGGGTAAGCTTAAGGGTAAAAGCAAGGGTAAGGGTAAGGGTAAGGGTAAGGGTAAGGGTAAGCTTAAGGGTAAGGGTAAGGGTAAGGGTAAGCTTAAGGGTAAAAGCAAGGGTAAGGTTAAGGGTAAGGGTAAGGGTAAGGGTAAGGGTAAGGGTAAGCTTAAGGGTAAGGGTAAGGGTAAGGGTAAGGGTAAGCTTAAGGGTAAAAGCAAGGGTAAGGGTAAGGGTAAGGGTAAGGGTAAGGGTAAGGGTAAGGGTAAGGGTAAGGGTAAGGGTAAGGGTAAGGGTAAGCTTAAGGGTAAGGGTAAGGGTAAGGGTAAGCTTAAGGGTAAAAGCAAGGTTAAGGGTAAGGGTAAGGGTAAGGGTAAGGGTAAGCTAAAGGGTAAAAGCAAGGGTAAGGGTAAGGGTAAGGGTAAGGGTAAGGGTAAGGGTAAGGGTAAGGGTAAGGGTAAGGGTAAGGGTAAGGGTAAGGGTAAGGGTAAGGGTAAGGGTAAGCTTAAGGGTAAGGGTAAGGGTAAGGGTAAGCTTAAGGGTAAAAGCAAGGGTAAGGGTAAGGGTAAGGGTAAGGGTAAGGGTAAAGGTAAGGGTAAGCCTAAGGGTAAAAGCAAGGGTAAGGGTAAGGGTAAGGGTAAGGGTAAGGGTAAGGGTAAGGGTAAGGGTAAGGGTAAGGGTAAGGGTAAGGGTAAGGGTAAGCTTAAGGGTAAAAGCAAGGGTAAGGGTAAGGGTAAGGGTAAGGGTAAGGGTAAGGGTAAGGGTAAGGGTAAGGGTAAGCTTAAGGGTAAAAGCAAGGGTAAGGGTAAGGGTAAGGGTAAGGGTAAGGGTAAGGGTAAGGGTAAGCTTAAGGGTAAAAGTAAGGGTAAGGGTAAGGGTAAGGGTAAGGGTAAGGGTTAGGGTAAGGGTAAAGGTAAGGGTAAGCCTAAGGGTAAAAGCAAGGGTAAGGGTAAGGGTAAGGGTAAGGGTAAGGGTAAGGGTAAGGGTAAGGGTTAGAGTAAGGGTAAGGGTAAGGGTAAGCTTAAGGGTAAAAGCAAGGGTAAGGGTAAGGGTAAGGGTAAGGGTAAGCCTAAGGGTAAAAGCAAGGGTAAGGGTAAGGTTAAGGGTAAGGGTAAGGGTAAGCTTAAGGGTAAAAGCAAGGGTAAGGGTAAGGGTAAGGGTAAGGGTAAGGGTAAGCTTAAGGGTAAAAGCAAGGGTAAGGGTAAGGGTGAGGGTAAGGGTAAGGGTAAGGGTAAGGGTAAAGGTAAGGGTAAGCCTAAGAGTAAAAGCAAGGGTAAGGGTAAGGGTAAGGGTAAGGGTAAGGGTAAAGGTAAGGGTAAGGGTAAGGGTAAGGGTAAGGGTAAGGGTAAGCTTAAGGGTAAAAGCAAGGGTAAGGATAAGGGTAAGGGTAAGGGTAAGGGTAAGGGTAAGGGTAAGGGTAAGCTTAAGGGTAAAAGCAAGGGTAAGGGTAAGGGTAAGGGTAAGGGTAAGGGTAAGGGTAAGGGTAAGGGTAAGGGTAAGGGTAAGGGTAAGCTTAAGGGTAAAAGCAAGGGTAAGGGTTAGGGTAAGGGTAAGGGTAAGGGTAAGGGTAAGGGTAAGCTTAAGGGTAAAAGCAAGGGTAAGGGTAAGGGTAAGGGTAAGGGTAAGGGTAAGGGTAAGGGTAAAGGTAAGGGTAAGCCTAAGGGTAAAAGCAAGGGTAAGGGTAAGGGTAAGGGTAAGGGAAAGGGTAAGGGTAAGGGTAAGGGTAAGGGTAAGGGTAAGGGTAAGGGTAAGGGTAAGGGTAAGGGTAAGGGTAAGGGTAAGGGTAAGGGTAAGGGTAAGGGTAAGGGTAAGCTTAAGGGTATAAGCAAGGGTAAGGGTAAGGGTAAGGGTGAGGGTAAGGGTAAGGGTAAGGGTAAGGGTAAGCTTAAGGGTAAAAGCAAGGGTAAGAGTAAGGGTAAGGGTAAGGGTAAGGGTAAGGGTAAGGGTAAGGGTAAGCTTAAGGGTAAAAGCAAGGGTAAGGGTAAGGGTAAGGGTAAGGGTAAGGGTAAGGGTAAGGGTAAGGTTAAGGGTGAGGGTAAGGGTAAGGGTAAGGGTAAGGGTAAAGGTAAGGTTAAGCCTAAGGGTAAAAGCAAGGGTAAGGGTAAGGGTAAGGGTAAGGGTAAGGGTAAGGGTAAGGGTAAGGGTAAGGGTAAGGGTAAGGGTAAGGGTAAGGGTAAGGGTAAGGGTAAGGGTAAGCTTAAGGGTAAAAGCAAGGGTAAGGGTAAGGGTAAGGGTAAGGGTAAGCCTAAGGGTAAAAGCAAGGGTAAGGGTAAGGGTAAGGGTAAGGGTAAGGGTAAGCTTAAGGGTAAAAGCAAGGGTAAGGGTAAGGGTAAGGGTAAGCTTAAGGGTAAAAGCAAGGGTAAGGGTAAGGGTAAGGGTGAGGGTAAGGGTAAGGGTAAGGATGAGGGTAAGGGTAAGGGTAAAGGTAAGGGTAAGCCTAAGGGTCAAAGCAAGGGTAAGGGTTAGGGTAAGGGTAAGGGTAAGGGTAAAGGTAAGGGTAAGGGTAAGAGTAAGGGTAAGGGTAAGGGTAAGCTTAAGGGTAAAAGCAAGGGTAAGGGTAAGGGTAAGGGTAAGGGTAAGGGTGAGGGTAAGGGTAAGGGTAAGGGTAAGGGTAAGGGTAAGCTTAAGGGTAAGGGTAAGGGTAAGGATAAGGGTAAGCCTAAGGGTAAAAGCAAGGGTAAGTGTAAGGGTAAGGGTAAGGGTAAGGGTAAGCTTACCCTTACCCTTACCCTTACCCTTACCCTTACCCTTGCTTTTACCCTTGAGCTTACCCTTACCCTTACCCTTACCCTTACCCTTACCCTTACCCTTACCCTTACCCTTATCCTTACCCTTGCTTTTACCCTTAAGCTTACCCTTACCCTTACCCTTACCCTTACCCTTACCCTTACCCTTACCCTTACCCTTACCCTTACCCTTACCCTTACCCTTGCTTTTACTCTTAGGCTTACCCTTACCTTTACCCTTACACTTACCCTTACCCTTACCCTCACCCTTACCCTTACCCTTGCTTTTACCCTTAAGCTTACCCTTACCCTTACCCTTACCCTTACCCTTACCCTTGCTTTTACCCTTAAGCTTACCCTTACCCTTACCCTTAACCTCACCCTTACCCTTGCTTTTACCCTTAGGCTTACCCTTACCCTTACCCTTACCCTTACCCTTGCTTTTACCCTTAAGTTTACCCTTACCCTTACCCTTACTCTTACCCTTACCCTTACCCTTACCCTTACCCTTACCCTTACCCTTACCCTTACCCTTACCCTTACCCTTACCCTTACCCTTACCCTTGCTTTTACCCTTAGGCTTACCCTTACCTTTACCCTTACCCTAACCCTTACCCTTACCCTTACCCTTACCCTTACCATTGCTTTTACCCTTAAGCTTACCCTTACCCTTACCCTTACCCTTACCCTTACCCTTACCCTTACCCTTACCCTTACCCTTACCCTTGATTTTACCCTTAAGCTTACCCTTACCCTTACCCTTACCCTTACCCTTACCCTTACCCTTACCCTTGCTTTTACCCTTAAGCTTACCCTTACCCTTACCCTTACCCTTACCCTTACCCTTACCCTTGCTTTTACCCTTAGGCTTACCCTTACCTTTACCCTTACCCTTACCCTTACCCTTACCCTTACCCTTGCTTTTACCCTTAAGCTTACCCTTACCCTTACCCTTACCCTTAAGCTTACCCTTACCCTTACCCTTACCCTTACCCTTACCCTTACCCTTACCCTTACCCTTACCCTTACCCTTACCCTTACCCTTACCCTTGCTTTTACCCTTAAGCTTACCCTTACCCTTACCCTTACCCTTACCCTTACCCTTGCTTTTACCCTAAAGCTTACCCTTACCCTTACCCTTACCCTTAAGCTTACCCTTACCCTTACCCTTACCCTTACACTTACCCTTACCCTTACCCTTACCCTTACCCTTACCCTTACCCTTACCCTTACCCTTACCCTTGCTTTTACCCTTAAGCTTACCCTTACCCTTACCCTTACCCTTACCCTTAAGCTTACCCTTACCCTTACCCTTACCCTTACCCTTACCCTTAACCTTACCCTTGCTTTTACCCTTAAGCTTACCCTTACCCTTACCCTTACCCTTACCCTTAAGCTTACCCTTACCCTTACCCTTACCCTTACCCTTACCCTTGCTTTTACCCTTAAGCTTACCCTTACCCTTTACCCTTACCCTTACCCTTAAGCTTACCCTTACCCTTACCCTTACCCTTACCCTTACCCTTACCCTTACCCTTACCCTTGCTTTTACCCTTAAGCTTACCCTTACCCTTACCCTAAGTAAGGGTAAGGGTAAAGGTAAGGGTAAGGGTAAGGGTAAGGGTAAGGGTAAGGGTAAGGGTAAGGGTAAGGGTAAGCTAAAGGGTAAAAGCAAGGGTAAGGGTAAGGGTAAGGGTAAGGGTAAGGGAAAGGGTAAGGGTAAGGGTAAGGGTAAGGGTAAGGGTAAGGGTAAGCTTAAGGGTAAGGGTAAGGGTAAGGGTAAGGGTAAGCCTAAGGGTAAAAGCAAGGGTAAGGGTAAGGGTAAGGGTAAGGGTAAGGGTAAGCTTAAGGGTAAAAGCAAGGGTAAGGGTAAGGCTAAGGGTAAGGGTAAGGGTAAGGGTAAGGGTAAGCTTAAGGGTAAAAGCAAGGGTAAGGGTAAGGGTAAGGGTAAGGGTAAGGGTAAGGGTAAGGGTAAGGGTAAAGGTGAGGGTAAGCCTAAGGGTAAAAGCAAGGGTAAGGGTAAGGGTAAGGGTAAGGGTAAGGGTAAGGGTAAGGGTAGGGGTAAGAGTAAGGGTAAGGGTAAGCTTAAGGGTAAAAGCAAGGGGAAGGGTAAGGGTAAGGGTAAGGGTAAGGGTAAGGGTAAGGGTAAGGGTAAGGGTAAGCTTAAGGGTAAAAGCAAGGGTAAGGGTAAGGGTAAGGGTAAGGGTAAGGGTAAGGGTAAGGGTAAGGGTAAGGGTAAGGGTAAGGGTAAGGGTAAGGGTAAGGGTAAGGGTAAGGGTAAGGGTAAGGGTAAGGGTAAGGGTAAGGGTAAGCTTAAGGGTAAAAGCAAGGGTAAGGGTAAGGGTAAGGGTAAGGGTAAGGGTAAGGGTAATGGTAAGGGTAAAGGTAAGGGTAAGCCTAAGGGTAAAAGCAAGGGCAAGGGTAAGGGTAAGGGTAAGGGTAAGGGTAAGGGTAAGGGTAAGGGTAAGGGTAAGGGTAAGGGTAAGGGTAAGCTTAAGGGTAAAAGCAAGGGTAAGGGTAAGGGTAAGGGTAAGGGTAAGGGTAAGGGTAAGGGTAAGCTTAAGGGTAAGGGTAAGGGTAAGGGTAAGGGTAAGCTTAAGGGTAAAAGCAAGGGTAAGGGTAAGAGTAAGGGTTAGGGTAAGGGTAAGGGTAAGGGTAAGGGTAAGGGTGAGCTTAAGGGTAAAAGCAAGGGTAAGGGTAAGGGTAAGGGTAAGGGTAAGGGTAAAGGTAAGGGTAAGGGTAAGCTTAAGGGTAAAAGCAAGGGTAAGGATAAGGGTAAGGGTAAGGATAAGGGTAAGGGTAAGGGTAAGGGTAAGGGTAAAGGTAAGGGTAAGCCTAAGGGTAAAAGCCCTTACCCTTACCCTTACCCTTACCCTTGGTTTTACCCTTAGGCTTACCCACACCTTTACCCTTACCCTTACCCTTACCCTTACCCTTACCCTTACCCTTACCCTTGCTTTTACCCTTAAGCTTACCCTTACCCTTACCCTTACCCTTACCCTTAGCCTTACCCTTACCCTTGCTTTTACCCTTAAGCTTACCCTTACCCTTACCCTTACCCTTACCCTTACCCTTGCTTTTACCCTTAGGCTTACCCTTACCCTTACCCTTACCCTTACCCTTGCTTTTACCCTTAAGCTTACCCTTACCCTTACCCTAAGTAAGGGTAAGGGTAAGGGTAAGGGTAAGGGTAAGGGTAAGGGTAAGGGTAAGGGTAAGGGTAAGGGTAAGGGTAAGGGTAAGGGTAAGGGTAAGGGTAAGCTTAAGGGTAAAAGCAAGGGTAAGGGTAAGGGTAAGGGTAAGGGTAAGGGTAAGGGTAAGGGTAAGGGTAAGGGTAAGGGTAAGGGTAAGGGTAAGCTTAAGGGTAAGGGTAAGGGTAAGGGTAAGGGTAAGCCTAAGGGTAAAAGCAAGGGTAAGGGTAAGGGTAAGGGTAAGGGTAAGCTTAAGGGTAAAAGCAAGGGTAAGGGTAAGGCTAAGGGTAAGGGTAAGGGTAAGGGTAAGGGTAAGCTTAAGGGTAAAAGCAAGGGTAAGGGTAAGGGTAAGGGTAAGGGTAAGGGTAAGGGTAAGGGTAAGGGTAAGGGTAAGGGTAAAGGTGAGGGTAAGCCTAAGGGTAAAAGCAAGGGTAAGGGTAAGGGTAAGGGTAAGGGTAAGGGTAAGGGTAAGGGTAGGGGTAAGAGTGAGGGTAAGGGTAAGCTTAAGGGTAAAAGCAAGGGTAAGGGTAAGGGTAAGGGTAAGGGTAAGGGTAAGCTTGAGGGTAAAAGCAAGGGTAAGGGTAAGGGTAAGGGTAAGGGTAAGGGTAAGGGTAAGGGTAAGGGTAAGGGTGAGGGTAAGGGTAAGGGTAAGGGTAAGGGTAAGGGTAAGGGTAAGGGTAAGCTTAAGGGTAAAAGCAAGGGTAAGGGTAAGGGTAAGGGTAAGGGTAAGGGTAAGGGTAAGGGTAATGGTAAGGGTAAAGGTAAGGGTAAGCCTAAGGGTAAAAGCAAGGGTAAGGGTAAGGGTAAGGGTAAGGGTAAGGGTAAGGGTAAGGGTAAGGGTAAGGGTAAGGGTAAGGGTAAGGGTAAGCTTAAGGGTAAAAGCAAGGGTAAGGGTAAGGGTAAGGGTAAGGGTAAGGGTAAGGGTAAGGGTAAGCTTAAGGGTAAGGGTAAGGGTAAGGGTAAGGGTAAGCTTAAGGGTAAAAGCAAGGGTAAGGGTAAGGGTAAGGGTAAGGGTAAGGGTAAGCTTAAGGGTAAAAGCAAGGGTAAGGGTAAGGGTAAGGGTAAGGGTAAGGGTAAGGGTAAGGGTAAGCTTAAGGGTAAGGGTAAGGGTAAGGGTAAGGGTAAGCTTAAGGGTAAAAGCAAGGGTAAGGGTAAGAGTAAGGGTTAGGGTAAGGGTAAGGGTAAGGGTAAGGGTAAGGGTGAGCTTAAGGGTAAAAGCAAGGGTGAGGGTAAGGGTAAGGGTAAGGGTAAGGGTAAAGGTAAGGGTAAGGGTAAGCTTAAGGGTAAAAGCAAGGGTAAGTGTAAGGGTAAGGGTAAGGGTAAAGGTAAGGGTAAGGGTAAGGGTAAGGGTAAAGGTAAGGGTAAGCCTAAGGGTAAAAGCAAGGGTAAGGGTAAGGGTAAGGGTAAGGATAAGAGTAAGGGTAAGGGTAAGGGTAAGGGTAAGCTTAAGGGTAAAAGCAAGGGTAAGGGTAAGGGTAAGGGTAAGGGTAAGCCTAAGGGTAAAAGCAAGGGTAAGGGTAAGGGTAAGGGTAAGGGTAAGGGTAAGCTTAAGGGTAAAAGCAAGGGTAAGGGTAAGAGTAAGGGTAAGGGTAAGGGTAAGGGTAAGCTTAAGGGTAAAAGCAAGGGTGAGGGTGAGGGTAAGGGTAAGGGTAAGGGTAAGGGTAAGGGTAAGGGTAAGGGTAAGGGTAAGGGTAAGCTTAAGGGTAAAAGCAAGGGTAAGGGTAAGGGTAAGGGTAAGGGTAAGGGTAAGGGTAAGGGTAAGGGTAAGGGTAAGGGTAAGGGTAAGGGTAAGGGTAAGGGTAAGCTTAAGGGTAAAAGCAAGGGTAAGGGTAAGGGTAAGGGTAAGGGTAAGGGTAAGGGTAAGGGTAAGGGTAAGGGTAAGGGTAAGCTTAAGGGTAAAAGCAAGGGTAAGGGTAAGGGTAAGGGTAAGGATAAGGGTAAGAGTAAGGGTAAGGGTAAGGGTAAGGGTAAGCTTAAGGGTAAGGGTAAGGGTAAGGGTAAGGGTAAGCTTAAGGGTAAAAGCAAGGGTAAGGGTAAGGGTAAGGGTAAGGGTAAGCCTAAGGGCAAAAGCAAGGGTAAGGGTAAGGGTAAGGGTAAGGGTAAGGGTAAGGGTAAGGGTAAGGGTAAGGGTAAGGGTAAGGGTAAGGGTAAGGGTAAGGGTAAGGGTAAGGGTAAGGGTAAGGGTAAGGGTAAGGGTAAGGGTAAGGGTAAGGGTAAGGGTAAGGGTAAGGGTAAAGGTAAGCTTAAGGGTAAAAGCAAGGGTAAGGGTAAGGGTAAGGGTAAGGGTAAGCCTAAGGGTAAAAGCAAGGGTAAGGGTAAGGGTAAGGGTAAGGGTAAGGGTAAGCTTACGTGTAAAAGCAAGGGTAAGGGTAAGGGTAAGGGTAAGGGTAAGGGTAAGGGTAAGGGTAAGGGTAAGCTTAAGGGTAAAAGCAAGGGTAAGGGTAAGGGTAAGGGTAAGGGTAAGGGTAAGGGTAAGGGTAAGGGTAAGGGTAAAGGTAAGGGTAAGCCTAAGGGTAAAAGCAATGGTAAGGGTAAGGGTAAGGGTAAGGGTAAGGGTAAGGGTAAGGGTAAGGGTAAGCTTAAGGGTAAAAGCAAGGGTAAGGGTAAGGGTAAGGGTAAGGATAAGGGTAAGAGTAAGGGTAAGGGTAAGGGTAAGGGTAAGCTTAAGGGTAAGGGTAAGGGTAAGGGTAAGGGTAAGCTTAAGGGTAAAAGCAAGGGTAAGGGTAAGGGTAAGGGTAAGGGTAAGCTTAAGGGTAAAAGCAAGGGTAAGGGTAAGGGTAAGGGTAAGGGTAAGGGTAAGGGTAAGGGTAAGCTTAAGGGTAAGGGTAAGGGTAAGGGTAAGGGTAAGCTTAAGGGTAAAAGCAAGGGTAAGGGTAAGGGTAAGGGTAAGGGTAAGCTTAAGGGTAAGGGTAAGGGTAAGGGTAAGGGTTAGCTTAAGGGTAAAAGCAAGGGTAAGGTTAAGGGTAAGGGTAAGGGTAAGGGTAAGGGTAAGCTTGAGGGTAAGGGTAAGGGTAAGGGTAAGGGTAAGCTTAAGGGTAAAAGCAAGGGTATGGGTAAGGGTAAGGGTAAGGGTAAGGGTAAGGGTAAGGGTAAGGGTAAGGGTAAGGGTAAGGGTAAGGGTAAGGGTAAGGGTAAGGGTAAGGGTAAGGGTAAGGGTAAGCTTAAGGGTAAGGGTAAGGGTAAGGGTAAGCTTAAGGGTAAAAGCAAGGGTAAGGGTAAGGGTAAGGGTAAGGGTAAGGGTAAGCTTAAGGGTAAAAGCAAGGGTAAGGGTAAGGGTAAGGGTAAGGATAAGGGTAAGGGTAAGGGTAAGGGTAAGGGTAAGGGTAAGGGTAAGGGTAAGGGTAAGCTTAAGGGTAAGGGTAAGGGTAAGGGTAAGCTTAAGGGTAAAAGCAAGGGTAAGGGTAAGGGTAAGGGTAAGGGTAAGGGTAAAGGTAAGGGTAAGCCTAAGGGTAAAAGCAAGGGTAAGGGTAAGGGTAAGGGTAAGGGTAAGGGTAAGGGTAAGGGTAAGGGTAAGGGTGCTGGGTAAGGGTAAGGGTAAGGGTAAGCTTAAGGGTAAAAGCAAGGGTAAGGGTAAGGGTAAGGGTAAGGGTAAGGGTAAGGGTAAGGGTAAGGGTAAGGGTAAGGGTAAGGGTAAGGGTAAGGGTAAGGGTAAGGGTAAGGGTAAGGGTAAGGGTAAGCTTAAGGGTAAAAGCAAGGGTAAGGGTAAGGGTAAGGGTAAGGGTAAGGGTTAGGGTAAGGGTAAAGGTAAGGGTAAGCCTAAGGGTAAAAGCAAGGGTAAGGGTAAGGGTAAGGGTAAGGGTAAGGGTAAGGGTAAGGGTAAGGGTAAGGGTAAGGGTAAGGGTAAGAGTAAGGGTAAGGGTAAGGGTAAGCTTAAGGGTAAAAGCAAGGGTAAGGGTAAGGGTAGGGGTAAGGGTAAGCCTAAGGGTAAAAGCAAGGGTAAGGGTAAGGTTAAGGGTAAGGGTAAGGGTAAGCTTAAGGGTAAAAGCAAGGGTAAGGGTAAGGGTAACGGTAAGGGTAAGGGTAAGCTTAAGGGTAAAAGCAAGGGTAAGGGTAAGGGTGAGGGTAAGGGTAAGGGTAAGAGTAAGGGTAAGGGTAAAGGTAAGAGTAAGCCTAAGAGTAAAAGCAAGGGTAAGGGTAAGGGTAAGGGTAAGGGTAAGGGTAAGGGTAATGGTAAGGGTAAGGGTAAGGGTAAGCTTAAGGGTAAAAGCAAGGGTAAGGATAAGGGTAAGGGTAAGGGTAAGGGTAAGGGTAAGGGTAAGAGTAAGGGTAAGCTTAAGGGTAAAAGCAAGGGTAAGGGTAAGGGTAAGGGTAAGGGTAAGGGTAAGGGTAAGGGTAAGGGTAAGGGTAAGGGTAAGGGTAAGGGTAAGGGTAAGGGTAAGCTTAAGGGTAAAAGCAAGGGTAAGGGTTAGGGTAAGGGTAAGGGTAAGGGTAAGGGTAAGGGTAAGGGTAAGCTTAAGGGTAAAAGCAAGGGTAAGGGTAAGGGTAAGGGTAAGGGTAAGGGTAAGGGTAAGGGTAAGGGTAAAGGTAAGGGTAAGCCTAAGGGTAAAAGCAAGGGTAAGGGTAAGGGTAAGGGTAAGGGTAAGGGTAAGGGTAAGGGTAAGGGTAAGGGTAAGGGTAAGGGTAAGGGTAGGGGTAAGGGTAAGGGTAAGGGTAAGGGTAAGCTTAAGGGTATAAGCAAGGGTAAGGGTAAGGGTAAGGGTGAGGGTAAGGGTAAGGGTAAGGGTAAGGGTAAGCTTAAGGGTAAAAGCAAGGGTAAGGGTAAGGGTAAGGGTAAGGGTAAGGGTAAGGGTAAGCTTAAGGGTAAAAGCAAGGGTAAGGGTAAGGGTAAGGGTAAGGGTAAGGGTAAGGGTAAGGGTAAGGGTAAGGGTAAGGGTAAGGGTAAGGGTAAGGGTAAGGGTAAAGGTAAGGTTAAGCCTAAGGGTAAAAGCAAGGGTAAGGGTAAGGGTAAGGGTAAGGGTAAGGGTAAGGGTAAGGGTGAGGGTAAGGGTAAGGGTAAGGGTAAGGGTAAGGGTAAGGGTAAGCTTAAGGGTAAAAGCAAGGGTAAGGGTAAGGGTAAGGGTAAGGGTAAGCCTAAGGGTAAAAGCAAGGGTAAGGGTAAGGGTAAGGGTAAGGGTAAGGGTAAGGGTAAGGGTAAGGGTAAGGGTAGGGGTAAGGGTAAGGGTAAAGGTAAGGGTAAGCCTAAGGGTCAAAGCAAGGGTAAGGGTAAGGGTAAGGGTAAGGGTAAGGGTAAGGGTAAGGGTAAGGGTAAGGGTAAGCTTAAGGGTAAAAGCAAGGGTAAGGGTAAGGGTAAGGGTAAGGGTAAGGGTAAGGGTAAGGGTAAGGGTAATCTTAAGGGTAAGGGTAAGGGTAAGGGTAAGGGTAAGGGTAAGGGTAAGCCTAAGGGTAAAACAAGGGTAAGTGTAAGGGTAAGGGTAAGGGTAAGGGTAAGCTTAAGGGTAAAAGCAAGGGTAAGGGTAAGGGTAAGGGTAAGGGTAAGGGTAAGCTTAAGGGTAAAAGCAAGGGTAAGGCTAAGGGTAAGGGTAAGGGTAAGGGTAAGGGTAAGGCTAAAGGTAAGGGTAAGCCTAAGGGTAAAAGCAAGGGTAAGGGTAAGGGTAAGGGTAAGGGAAAGGGTAAGGGTAAGGGTAAGGGTAAGGGTAAGGGTAAGGGTAAGGGTAAGGGTAAGGGTAAGGGTAAGGGTAAGGGTAAGGGTAAGGGTAAAGGTAAGGGTAAGGGTAAGCTTAAGGGTAAAAGCAAGGGTAAGGGTAAGGGTAAGGGTAAGGGTAAGAGTAAGGGTAAGGGTAAGGGTAAGCTTAAGGGTAAAAGCAAGGGTAAGGGTAAGGGTAAGGGTAAGGGTAAGGGTAAGGGTAAGGGTAAGGGTAAGGGTAAGGGTAAGGGTAAGCTCAAGGGTAAAAGCAAGGGTAAGGGTAAGGGTAAGGGTAAGGGTAAGGGTAAGGGTAAGGGTAAGGGTAAGGGTAAGGGTAAGGGTAAGGGTAAGGGTAAGGGTAAGGGTAAGGGTAAGCTTAAGGGTAAAAGCAAGGGTAAGGGTAAGGGTAAGGGTAAGGGTAAGGGTAAGGGTAAGGTTAAGGGTAAGGGTTAGGGTAAGGGTAAGGGTAAGGGTAAGGGTAAGGGTAAGGGTAAGGGTAAAGGTAAGGGTAAGCCTAAGGGTAAAAGCAAGGGTAAGGGTAAGGGTAAGGGTAAGGGTAAGGGTAAGGTTAAGGGTAAGGGTTAGGGTAAGGGTAAGGGTAAGGGTAAGGGTAAGCTTAAGGGTAAAAGCAAGGGTAAGGGTAAGGGTAAGGGTAAGGGTAAGTGTAAGGGTAAGGGTAAGCTTAAGGGTAAGGGTAAGGGTAAGGGTAAGCTTAAGGGTAAAAGCAAGGGTAAGGGTAAGGGTAAGGGTAAGGGTAAGGGTAAGCTTAAGGGTAAAAGCAAGGGTAAGGGTAAGGGTAAGGGTAAGGGTAAGGGTAAGCTTAAGGGTAAGGGTAAGGGTAAGGGTAAGGGTAAGCTTAAGGGTAAAAGCAAGGGTAAGGGTCAGGGTAAGGGTAAGTGTAAGGGTAAGGGTAAGGGTAAGGGTAAGGGTGAGCTTAAGGGTAAAAGCAAGGGTAAGGGTAAGGTTAAGGGTAAGGGTAAGGGTAAGGATAAGGGTTAGCTTAAGGGTAAAAGCAAGGGTAAGGGTAAGGGTAAGGGTAAGGGTAAGGGTAAGGGTTAGGGTAAGGGTAAGGGTAAAGGTAAGGGTAAGCCTAAGGGTAAAAGCAAGGGTAAGGGTAAGGGTAAAGGTAAGGGTAAGAGTAAGGGTAAGGGTAAGGGTAAGGGTAAGCTTAAGGGTAAAAGCAAGGGTAAGGGTAAGGGTAAGGGTAAGGGTAAGCCTAAGGGTAAAAGCAAGGGTAAGGGTAAGGGTAAGGGTAAGGGTAAGGGTAAGCTTAAGGGTAAAAGCAAGGGTAAGGGTAAGGGTAAGGGTAAGGGTAAGGGTAAGGGTAAGGGTAAGCTTAAGGGTAAAAGCAAGGGTGAGGGTAAGGGTAAGGGTAAGGGTAAGGGTAAGGGTAAGGGTAAGGGTAAGGGTAAGCTTAAGGGTAAAAGCAAGGGTAAGGGTAAGGGTAAGGGTAAGGGTAAGGGTAAGGGTAAGGGTAAGGGTAAGCTTAAGGGTAAAAGCAAGGGTAAGGGTAAGGGTAAGGGTAAGGGTAAGGGTAAAGGTAAGGGTAAGCCTAAGGGTAAAAGCAAGGGTAAGGGTAAGGGTAAGGGTAAGGGTAAGGGTAAGGGTAAGGGTAAGCTTAAGGGTTAAGGCAAGGGTAAGGGTAAGGGTAAGGGTAAGGGTAAGGGTAAGGGTAAGGGTAAGGGTAAAGGTAAGGGTAAGGGTAAAGGTAAGGGTAAGGGTAAGGGTAAGGGTAAGGGTAAGGGTAAGGGTAAGCTTAAGGGTAAAAGCAAGGGTAAGGGTAAAGGAAAGGGTAAGGGTAAGCCTAAGGGTTAAGGCAAGGGTAAGGGTAAGGGTAAGGGTAAGGGTAAGGGTAAGCTTGAGGGGAAAAGCAAGAGTAAGGGTAAGGGTAAGGGTAAGGGTAAGGGTAAGGGTAAGCTTAAGGGTAAAAGCAAGGGTAAGGGTAAAGGTAAGGGTAAGGGTAAGGGTAAGGGTAAGGGTAAGGGTAAGGGTAAGGGTAAGGGTAAGGGTAAGGGTAAGGGTAAAGGTAAGGGTAAGCCTAAGGGTAAAAGCAAGGGTAAGGGTAAGGGTAAGGGTAAGGGTAAGGGTAAGGTTAAGGGTAAGGGTAAGGGTAAGCTTAAGGGTAAAAGCAAGGGTAAGGGTAAGGGTAAGGGTAAGGGTAAGGGTAAGGGTAAGCTTAAGGGTAAGGGTAAGGGTAAGGGTAAGGGTAAGCTTAAGGGTAAAAGCAAGGGTAAGGGTAAGGGTAAGGGTAAGGGTAAGCTTAAGGGTAAAAGCAAGGGTGAGGGTAAGGGTAAGGGTAAGGGTAAGGGTAAGGGTAAGGGTAAGGGTAAGGGTAAGGGTAAGGGTAAGGGTAAGGGTAAGCTTAAGGGTAAGGGTAAGGGTAAGGGTAAGGGTAAGCTTAAGGGTAAAAGCAAGGGTAAGGGTAAGGGTAAGGGTAAGGGTAATTGTAAGGGTAAGCTTAAGGGTAAGGGTAAGGGTAAGGGTAAGGGTAAGCTTAAGGGTAAAAGCAAGGGTAAGAGTAAGGGTGAGGGTAAGGGTAAGGGTAAGGGTAAGGGTAAGCTTGAGGGTAAGGGTAAGGGTAAGGGTAAGGGTAAGCTTAAGGGTAAAAGCAAGGGTAAGGGTAAGGGTAAGGGTAAGGGTAAGGGTAAGGGTAAGGGTAAGGGTAAGGGTAAGGGTAAGGGTAAGGGTAAGGGAAAGATTAAGGGTAAGGGTAAGGGTAAGGGTAAGGGTAAGCTTAAGGGTAAAAGCAAGGGTAAGGGTAAGGGTAAGGGTAAGGGTAAGGGTAAGCTTAAGGGTAAAAGCAAGGGTAAGGGTAAGGGTAAGGGTAAGGGTAAGGGTAAGGGTAAGGGTAAGGGTAAGGGTAAGGGTAAGGGTAAGGGTAAGGGTAAGGGTAAGCTTAAGGGTAAGGGTAAGGGTAAGGGTATGGGTAAGCTTAAGGGTAAAAGCAAGGGTAAGGGTAAGGGTAAGGGTAAGGGTAAGGGTAAAGGTAAGGGTAAGCCTAAGGGTAAAAGCAAGGATAAGGGTAAGGGTAAGGGAAAGGGTAAGGGTAAGGGTAAGGGTAAGGGTAAGGGTAAGGGTAAGCTTAAGGGTAAAAGCAAGGGTAAGGGTAAGGGTAAGAGTAAGGGTAAGGGTAAGGGTAAGGGTAAGGGTAAGGGTAAGGGTAAGGGTAAGGGTAAGGGTAAGGGTAAGGGTAAGGGTAAGGGTAAGGGTAAGGGTAAGGGTAAGCTTAAGGGTAAAAGCAAGGGTAAGGGTAAGGGTAAGGGTAAGGGTAAGGGTAAGGGTAAGGGTAAGGGTAAGGGTAAGCTTAAGGGTAAAAGCAAGGGTAAGGGTAAGGGTAAGGGTAAGGGTAAGGGTAAGGGTAAGGGTAAAGGTAAGGGTAAGGGTAAGGGTAAGGGTAAGCTTAAGGGTAAAAGCAAGGGTAAGGGTAAGGGTAAGGGTAAGGGTAAGGGTAAGGGTAAGGGTAAGCTTAAGGGTAAAAGCAAGGGTAAGGGTAAGGGTAAGGGTAAGGGTAAGGGTTAGTGTAAGGGTAAAGGTAAGGGTAAGCCTAAGGGTAAAAGCAAGGGTAAGGGTAAGGGTAAGGGTAAGGGTAAGGGTAAGGGTAAGGGTAAGGGTAAGGGTAAGGGTAAGGGTAAGGGTAAGGGTAAGGGTAAGGGTAAGAGTAAGGGTAAGGGTAAGGGTAAGCTTAAGGGTAAAAGCAAGGGTAAGGGTAAGGGTAAGGGTAAGGGTAAGCCTAAGGGTAAAAGCAAGGGTAAGGGTAAGGGTAAGGGTAAGGGAAAGGGTAAGCTTAAGGGTAAAAGCAAGGGTAAGGGTAAGGGTAAGGGTAGAGGTAAGGGTAAGGGTAAGCTTAAGGGTAAAAGCAAGGGTAAGGGTGAGGGTAAGGGTAAGGGTAAGGGTAAGGGTGAGGGTAAAGGTAAGGGTAAGGGTAAGGGTAAGGGTAAGGGTAAGCTTAAGGGTAAAAGCAAGGGTAAGGGTAAGGGTAAGGGTAAGGGTAAGGGTAAGGGTAAGGGTAAGGGTAAGGGTAAGGGTAAGGGTAAAGGTAAGGGTAAGGGTAAGGGTAAGTGTAAGGGTAAGGGTAAGCTTAAGGGTAAAAGCAAGGGTAAGGGTTAGGGTAAGGGTAAGGGTAAGGGTAAGGGTAAGCGTAAGCTTAAGCGTAAAAGCAAGGGTAAGGGTAAGGGTAAGGGTAAGGGTAAGGGTAAGGGTAAGGGTAAGGGTAAGGGTAAGGGTAAGGGTAAGGGTAAGCTTAAGGGTAAAAGCAAGGGTAAGGGTAAGGGTAAGGGTAAGGGTAAGGGTAAGGGTAAGGGTGAGCTTAAGGGTAAAAGCAAGGGTAAGGGTAAGGGTAAGGGTAAGGGTAAGGGTAAGGGTTAGGGTAAGGGTAAAGGTAAGGGTAAGCCTAAGGGTAAAAGCAAGGGTAAGGGTAAGGGTAAGGGTAAGGGTAAGGGTAAGGGTAAGGTTAAGGGTAAGGGTAAGGGTAAGAGTAAGGGTAAGGGTAAGGGTAAGCTTAAGGTTAAAAGCAAGGGTAAGGGTAAGGGTAAGGGTAAGGGTAAGCCTAAGGGTAAAAGCAAGGGTGAGGGTAAGGGTAAGGGTATGGGTAAGGATAAGCTTAAGGGTAAAAGCAAGGGTAAGGGTAAGGGTAAGGGTAAGGGTAAGGGTAAGGGTAAGGGTAAGGGTAAGGGTAAGCTTAAGGGTAAAAGCAAGGGTAAGGGTAAGGGTAAGGGTAAGGGTAAGGGTAAGGGTAAGGGTAAGGGTAAGGGTAAGGGTAAAGGTAAGGGTAAGCCTAAGGGTAAAAGCAAGGGTAAGGGTAACGGTAAGGGTAAGGGTAAGGGTAAGCTTAAGGGTAAAAGCAAGGGTAAGGGTAAGGGTAAGGGTAAGGGTAAGGGTAAGGGTAAGGGTAAGGGTAAGGGTAAGGGTAAGGGTAAGGGTAAGGGTAAGGGTAAGGGTAAGCTTAAGGGTAAAAGCAAGGGTAAGGGTAAGGGTAAGGGTAAGGGTAAGGGTAAGGGTAAGGGTAAGGGTAAGGGTAAGGGTAAGGGTAAGGGTAAGGGTAAGGGTAAGGGTAAGGGTAAGGGTAAGGGTAAGGGTAAGGGTAAGGGTAAGGGTAAGGGTAAGGGTAAGGGTAAGGGTAAGGGTAAGCTAAAGGGTAAAAGCAAGGGTAAGGGTTAGGGTAAGGGTAAGGGTAAGGGTAAGGGTAAGGGTAAGCTTAAGGGTAAAAGCAAGGGTAAGGGTAAGGGTAAGGGTAAGGGTAAGGGTAAGGGTAAGGGTAAGGGTAAGGGTAAGGGTAAAGGTAAGGGTAAGCCTAAGGGTAAAAGCAAGGGAAAGGGTAAGGGTAAGGGTAAGGGTAAGGGTAAGGGTAAGGGTAAGGGTAAGGGTAAGGGTAAGGGTAAGGGTAAGGGTAAGGGTAAGGGTAAGCTTAAGGGTATAAGCAAGGGTAAGGGTAAGGGTAAGGGTGAGGGTAAGGGTAAGGGTAAGGGTAAGGGTAAGGGTAAGCTTAAGGGTAAAAGCAAGGGTAAGGGTAAGGGTAAGGGTAAAGGTAAGGGTAAGGGTAAGGGTAAGGGTAAGGGTAAGCTTAAGGGTAAAAGCAAGGGTAAGGGTAAGGGTAAGGGTAAGGGTAAGGGTAAGGGTAAGGGTAAGGGTAAGGGTAAGGGTAAGGGTAAGGGTAAGGGTAAGGGTAAGGGTAAAGGTAAGGGTAAGCCTAAGGGTAAAAGCAAGGGTAAGGGTAAGGGTAAGGGTAAGGGTAAGGGTAAGGGAAAGGGTAAGGGTAAGGGTAAGGGTAAGGGTAAGTGTAAGGGTAAGCTTAAGGGTAAAAGCAAGGGTAAGGGTAAGGGTAAGGGTAAGGGTAAGCCTAAGGGTAAAAGCAAGGGTAAGGGTAAGGGTAAGGGTAAGGGTAAGGGTAAGCTTAAGGGTAAAAGCAAGGGTAAGGGTAAGGGTAAGGGTAAGGGTAAGGGTAAGGGTAAGCTTAAGGGTAAAAGCAAGGGTAAGGGTAAGGGTAAGGGTAAGGGTAAGGGTAAGGGTAAAGGTAAGGGTAAGCCTAAGGGTAAAATCAAGGGTAAGGGTAAGGGTAAGGGTAAGGGTAAGGGTAAGGGTAAGGGTAAGGGTAAGGGTAAGGGTAAGGGTAAGGGTAAGGGTAAGGGTAAGGGTAAGGGTAAGGGTAAGCTTAAGGGTAAAAGCAAGGGTAAGGGTAAGGGTAAGGGTAAGGGTAAGGGTAAGGGTAAGGGTAAGGGTAAGGGTAAGGGTAAGCTTAAGGGTAAAAGCAAGGGTAAGGGTAAGGGTAAGGGTAAGGGTAAGGGTAAGGGTAAGGGTAAGGGAAAGGGTAAGCTTAAGGGTAAAAGCAAGGGTAAGGGTAAGGGTAAGGGTAAGGGTAAGCTTAAGGGTAAAAGCAAGGGTAAGGGTAAGGGTAAGGGTAAGGGTAAGGGTAAGGGTAAGGGTAAGGGTAAAGGTAAGGGTAAGCCTAAGGGTAAAAGCAAGGGTAAGGGTAAGGGTAAGGGTAAGGGTAAGGGTAAGGGTAAGGGTAAGGGTAAGGGTAAGGGTAAGGGTAAGGGTAAGGGTAAGGGTAAGGGTAAGGGTAAGCTTAAGGGTAAAAGCAAGGGTGAGGGTAAGGGTAAGGGTAAGGGTAAGGGTAAGGGTAAGGGTAAGGGTAAGGGTAAGGGTAAGGGTAAGGGTAAGGGTAAGGGTAAGGGTAAGGGTAAGGGTAAGGGTAAGGGTAAGGGTAAGGGTAAGCCTAAGGGTAAAAGCAAGGGTAAGGGTAAGGGTAAGGGTAAGGGTAAGGGTAAGCTTAAGGGTAAAAGCAAGGGTAAGGGTAAGGGTAAGGGTAAGGGTAAGGGTAAGGGTAAGCTTAAGGGTAAAAGCAAGGGTAAGGGTAAGGGTAAGGGTAAGGGTAAGGGTAAGGGTAAAGGTAAGGGTAAGCCTAAGGGTAAAAGCAAGGGTATGGGTAAGGGTAAGGGTAAGGGTAAGGGTAAGGGTAAGGGTAAGGGTAAGGGTAAGGGTAAGCTTAAGTGTAAAAGCAAGGGTAAGGGTAAGGGTAAGGGTAAGGGTAAGGGTAAGGGTAAGGGTAAGGGTAAGGGTAAGGGTAAGCTTAAGGGTAAAAGCAAGGGTAAGGGTAAGGGTAAGGGTAAGGGTAAGGGTAAGGGTAAGGGTAAGGGTAAGGGTAAGGGTAAGGGTAAGGGTAAGGGTAAGGGTAAGGGTAAGGGTAAGCTTAAGGGTAAAAGCAAGGGTGAGGGTAAGGTTAAGGGTAAGGGTAAGGGTAAGGGTAAGGGTAAGGGTAAGGGTAAGGGTAAGGGTAAGGGTAAGGGTAAGCTTATGTGTAAAAGCAAGGGTAAGGGTAAGGGTAAGGGTAAGGGTAAGGGTAAGGGTAAGGGTAAGGGTAAGGGTAAGGGTAAGGGTAAGCTTAAGGGTAAAAGCAAGGGTAAGGGTAAGGGTAAGGGTAAGGGTAAGGGTAAGGGTAAGGGTAAGGGTAAGGGTAAGGGTAAGGGTAAGGGTAAGGGTAAGCCTAAGGGTAAAAGCAAGGGTAAGGGTAAGGGTAAGAGTAAGGGTAAGGGTAAGGGTAAGGGTAAGGGTAAGGGTAAGGGTAAGGGTAAGGGTAAGGGTAAGGGTAAGGGTAAAAGCAAGGGTAAGGGTAAGGGTAAGGGTAAGGGTAAGGGTAAGCTTAAGGGTAAAAGCAAGGGTAAGGGTAAGGGTAAGGGTAAGGGTAAGGGTAAGGGTAAGCTTAAGGGTAAAAGCAAGGGTAAGGGTAAGGGTAAGGGTAAGGGTAAGGGTAAGCTTAAGGGTAAAAGCAAGGGTGAGGGTAAGGGTAAGGGTAAGGGTAAGGGTAAGGGTAAGGGTAAGGGTAAGGGTAAGGGTAAGGGTAAGGGTAAGGGTAAGGGTAAGGGTAAGGGTAAGGGTAAGGGTAAGGGTAAGCTTAAGGGTAAAAGCAAGGGTAAGGGTAAGGGTAAGGGTAAGGGTAAGGGTAAGCTTAAGGGTAAAAGCAAGGGTGAGGGTAAGGGTAAGGGTAAGGGTAAGGGTAAGGGTAAGGGTAAGGGTAAGGGTAAGGGTAAGGGTAAGGGTAAGGGTAAGGGTAAGGGTAAGCTTAAGGGTAAAAGCAAGGGTGAGGGTAAGGGTAAGGGTAAGGGTAAGGGTAAGGGTAAGGGTAAGGGTAAGGGTAAGGGTAAGGGTAAGGGTAAGGGTAAGGGTAAGGGTAAGGGTAAGGGTAAGGGTAAGGGTAAGGGTAAGCCTAAGGGTAAAAGCAAGGGTAAGGGTAAGGGTAAGGGTAAGGGTAAGGGTAAGCTTAAGGGTAAAAGCAAGGGTAAGGGTAAGGGTAAGGGTAAGGGTAAGGGTAAGGGTAAGCTTAAGGGTAAAAGCAAGGGTAAGGGTAAGGGTAAGGGTAAGGGTAAGGGTAAGGGTAAAGGTAAGGGTAAGCCTAAGGGTAAAAGCAAGGGTATGGGTAAGGGTAAGGGTAAGGGTAAGGGTAAGGGTAAGGGTAAGGGTAAGGGTAAGGGTAAGGGTAAGGGTAAGGGTAAGGGTAAGCTTAAGTGTAAAAGCAAGGGTAAGGGTAAGGGTAAGGGTAAGGGTAAGGGTAAGGGTAAGGGTAAGGGTAAGGGTAAGCTTAAGGGTAAAAGCAAGGGTAAGGGTAAGGGTAAGGGTAAGGGTAAGGGTAAGGGTAAGGGTAAGGGTAAGGGTAAGGGTAAGGGTAAGGGTAAGGGTAAGGGTAAGGGTAAGCTTAAGGGTAAAAGCAAGGGTTAGGGTAAGGTTAAGGGTAAGGGTAAGGGTAAGGGTAAGGGTAAGGGTAAGGGTAAGGGTAAGGGTAAGGGTAAGGGTAAGGGTAAGCTTATGTGTAAAAGCAAGGGTAAGGGTAAGGGTAAGGGTAAGGGTAAGGGTAAGGGTAAGGGTAAGGGTAAGGGTAAGCTTAAGGGTAAAAGCAAGGGTAAGGGTAAGGGTAAGGGTAAGGGTAAGGGTAAGGGTAAGGGTAAGGGTAAGGGTAAGGGTAAGGGTAAGGGTAAGGGTAAGGGTAAGCCTAAGGGTAAAAGCAAGGGTAAGGGTAAGGGTAAGGGTAAGGGTAAGGGTAAGGGTAAGGGTAAGGGTAAGGGTAAGGGTAAGGGTAAGGGTAAGGGTAAGGGTAAGGGTAAGGGTAAGGGTAAGCCTAAGGGTAAAAGCAAGGGTAAGGGTAAGGGTAAGGGTAAGGGTAAGGGTAAGGGTAAGCTTAAGGGTAAAAGCAAGGGTAAGGGTAAGGGTAAGGGTAAGGGTAAGGGTAAGGGTAAGCTTAAGGGTAAAAGCAAGGGTAAGGGTAAGGGTAAGGGTAAGGGTAAGGGTAAGGGTAAAGGTAAGGGTAAGCCTAAGGGTAAAAGCAAGGGTAAGGGTAAGGGTAAGGGTAAGGGTAAGGGTAAGGGTAAGGGTAAGGGTGAGGGTAAGGGTAAGGGTAAGCTTAAGGGTAAAAGCAAGGGTAAGGGTAAGGGTAAGGGTAAGGGTAAGGGTAAGGGTAAGGGTAAGGGTAAGCTTAAGGGTAAAAGCAAGGGTAAGGGTAAGGGTAAGGGTAAGGGTAAGGGTAAGGGTAAGGGTAAGGGTAAGGGTAAGCTTAAGGGTAAAAGCAAGGGTAAGGGTAAGGGTAAGGGTAAGGGTAAGCTTAAGGGTAAAAGCAAGGGTAAGGGTAAGGGTAAGGGTAAGGGTAAGGGTAAGGGTAAGGGTAAGGGTAAGGGTAAGGGTAAGGGTAAGGGTAAAGGTAAGGGTAAGCCTAAGGGTAAAAGCAAGGGTGAGGGTAAGGGTAAGGGTAAGGGTAAGGGTAAGGGTAAGGGTAAGGGTAAGGGTAAGGGTAAGGGTAAGGGTAAGGGTAAGGGTAAGCTTAAGGGTAAAAGCAAGGGTGAGGGTAAGGGTAAGGGTAAGGGTAAGGGTAAGGGTAAGGGTAAGGGTAAGGGTAAGGGTAAGGGTAAGGGTAAGGGTAAGGGTAAGGGTAAGGGTAAGGGTAAGGGTAAGGGTAAGGGTAAGGGTAAGCCTAAGGGTAAAAGCAAGGGTAAGGGTAAGGGTAAGGGTAAGGGTAAGGGTAAGCTTGAGGGTAAAAGCAAGGGTAAGGGTAAGGGTAAGGGTAAGGGTAAGGGTAAGGGTAAGCTTAAGGGTAAAAGCAAGGGTAAGGGTAAGGGTAAGGGTAAGGGTAAGGGTAAGGGTAAGGGTAAAGGTAAGGGTAATCCTAAGGGTAAAAGCAAGGGTATGGGTAAGGGTAAGGGTAAGGGTAAGGGTAAGGGTAAGGGTAAGGGTAAGGGTAAGGGTAAGGGTAAGGGTAAGGGTAAGGGTAAGGGTAAGCTTAAGTGTAAAAGCAAGGGTAAGGGTAAGGGTAAGGGTAAGGGTAAGGGTAAGGGTAAGCTTAAGGGTAAAAGCAAGGGTAAGGGTAAGGGTAAGGGTAAGGGTAAGGGTAAGGGTAAGGGTAAGGGTAAGGGTAAGGGTAAGGGTAAGGGTAAGGGTAAGGGTAAGGGTAAGCTTAAGGGTAAAAGCAAGGGTAAGGGTAAGGGTAAGGGTAAGGGTAAGGGTAAGGGTAAGGGTAAGGGTAAGGGTAAGGGTAAGGGTAAGGGTAAGGGTAAGGGTAAGCTTAAGGGTAAAAGCAAGGGTAAGGGTAAGGGTAAGGGTAAAGGTAAGGGTAAGGGTAAGGGTAAGCCTAAGGGTAAAAGCAAGGGTAAGTGTAAGGGTAAAATCAAGGGTAAGGGTAAGGGTAAGGGTAAGGGTAAGGGTAAGGGTAAGGGTAAGGGTAAGGGTAAGGGTAAGGGTAAGGGTAAGCTTAAGGGTAAAAGCAAGGGTAAGGGTAAGGGTAAGGGTAAGGGTAAGGGTAAGTGTAAGCTTAAGGGTAAAAGCAAGGGTAAGGGTAAGGGTAAGGGTAAAGGTAAGGGTAAGCCTTAGGGTAAAAGCAAGGGTAAGGGTAAGGGTAAGGGTAAGGGTAAGGGTAAGGGTAAGGGTAAGGGTAAGGGTAAGGGTAAGGGTAAGCTTAAGGGTAAAAGTAAGGGTAAGGGTAAGGGTAAGGGTAAGGGTAAGGGTAAGGGTAAGGGTAAGGGTAAGGGTAAGGGTAAGGGTAAGGGTAAGGGTAAGGGTAAGCTTAAGGGTAAAAGCAAGGGTAAGGGTAAGGGTAAGGGTAAGGGTAAGGGTAAGGGTAAGGGTAAGGGTAAGGGTAAGGGTAAGGGTAAGGGTAAGGGTAAGGGTAAGGGTAAGGGTAAGGGTAAGCTTAAGGGTAAAAGCAGGGGTAAGGGTTAGGGTAAGGGTAAGGGTAAGGGTAAGGGTAAGCTTGAGAGTAAAAGCAAGGGTAAGGGTAAGGGTAAGGGTAAGGGTAAAGGTAAGGGTAAGCCTAAGGGTAAAAGCAAGGGTAAGGGTAAGGGTAAGGGTAAGGGTAAGGGTAAGGGTAAGGGTAAGGGTAAAGGTAAGGGTAAGCCTAAGGGTAAAAGCAAGGGTAAGGGTAAGGGTAAGGGTAAGGGTAAGGGTAAGGGTAAGGGTAAGGGTAAGGGTAAGGGTAAGGGTAAGCTTAAGGGTAAAAGCAAGGGTAAGGGTAAGGGTAAGGGTAAGGGTAAGGGTAAGGGTAAGGGTAAGGGTAAGGGTAAGGGTAAGGGTAAGCTTAAGGGTAAAAGCAAGGGTAAGGGTAAGGGTAAGGGTAAGGGTAAGGGTAAGGGTAAGGGTAAGGGTAAGGGTAAGGGTAAGCTTAAGGGTAAAAGCAAGGGTAAGGGTAAGGGTAAGGGTAAGGGTGAGGGTAAGGGTAAACCCTTAAGCTTACCCTTACCCTTACCCTTTCCCTCACCCTTACCCTTACCCTTACCCTTACCCTTACCCTTACCCTTGCTTTTACCCTTAAGCTTACCCTTGCCCTTACCCTTACCCTTACCCTTACCCTTACCCTTACCCTTACCCTTACCCTTAACCTTGCTTTTACCCTTAGGCTTTCTCTTAACCTTACTCTTAACCTTACCCTTATACTTACCCTTACCCTTACCCTTACCCTTACCCTTACCCTTACCCTTACCCTTACCCTTACCCTTACCCTTACCCTTACCCTTACCCTTACCCTTACCCTTACCCTTACCCTTACCCTTACCCTTACCCTTACCCTTACCCTTACCCTTACCCTTATTCTTACACTTACCCTTACCCTTACCCTTACCCTTACCCTTACCCTTACCCTTACCCTTACCCTTACCCTTACTCTTACCCTTACCCTTGCTTTTACCCTTAAGCTTACCCTTACCCTTACCCTTACCCTTACCCTTACCCTTACCCTTACCCTTACCCTTACCCTTACCCTTACCCTTACCCTTACCCTTACCCTTACCCTTACCCTTACCCTTACCCTTACACTTACCCTTACCCTTACCCTTACCCTTACCCTTACCCTTGCTTTTACCCTTAGGCTTACCCTTACCTTTACCCTTACCCTTACCCTTACCCTTACCCTTACCCTTACCCTTACCCTTACCCTTACCCTTACCCTTACCCTTACCCTTACTTTTACCCTTAGGCTTACCCTTACCTTTACCCTTACCCTTACCCTTACCCTTACTCTTACCCTTACCCCTACCCTTACCCTTACCCTTACCCTTACCCTTACCCTTACCCTTACCCTTACCCTTACCCTTACCCTTACCCTTACCCTTACCATTACCCTTAAGCTTACCCTTACCCTTACCCTTACCCTTATTCTTACCCTTACCCTTACCCTTACCCTTACCCTTACCCTTACCCTTACCTTTACCCTTACCCTTACCCTTGCTTTTACCCTTAAGCCTAAGGGTAAAAGCAAGGGTAAGGGTAAGGGTAAGGGTAAGGGTAAGGGTAAGGGTAAGGGTAAGGGTAAGGGTAAGGGTAAGGGCAAGGGTAAGCTTAAGGGTAAAAGCAAGGGTAAATGTAAGGGTAAGAGTAAGGGTAAGGGTAAGGGTAAGGGTAAGGGTAAGGGTAAGGGTAAGGGTAAGGGTAAGGGTAAGGGTAAGGGTAAGGGTAAGGGTAAGGGTAAGGGTAAGGGTAAGGGTAAGGGTAAGGGTAAGGGTAAGGGTAAGGGTAAGAATAAGGGTAAGGGTAAGGGTAAGGGTAAGGGTAAGGGTAAGGGTAAGGGTAAGCTTAAGGGTAAAAGCAAGGGTAAGGGTAAGGGTGAGGGTAAGGGTAAGGGTAAAGGTAAGGGTAAGCCTCAGGGTAAAAGCAAGGGTAAGGGTAAGGGTAAGAGTAAGAATAGAGGTTACCCTTCTTACTCTTACCCTTACCCTAACCCTTGCTTTTACCCTTAAGCTTACCCTTACCCTTACCCTTACCCTTACCCTTAAGCTTACCCTTACCCTTACCCTTACCCTTACCCTTACCCTTACCCTTACCCTTACCCTTACCCTTACCCTTACCCTTGCTTTTACCCTTAAGCTTACCCTTGGCCTTACCCTTACCCTTAAGCTTACCCTTACCCTTACCCTTACCCTTACCCTTACCCTTACCCTTACCCTTACCCTTGCTTTTACCCTTAAGCTTACCCTTACCCTTACCCTTACCCTTACCCTTACCCTTAACCTTACCCTTCCCTTACCCTTACCCTTGCTTTTACCCTTAGGCTTACCCTTACCTTTACCCTTACCCTTACCCTTACCCTTACCCTTACCCTTACCCTTGCTTATACCCTTAAGCTTACCCTTACCCTTACCCTTACCCTTACCCTTACCCTTACCCTTACCCTTACCCTTACCCTTACCCTTACCCTTACCCTTACCCTTACCCTTACCCTTGCTTTTACCCTTAAGCTTACCCTTACCCTTACCCTTACCCTTACCCTTACCCTTACCCTTACCCTTACCCTTACCCTTGCTTTTACCCTTGAGCTTACCCTTACCCTTACCCTTACCCTTACCCTTACCCTTACCCTTACCCTTACCCTTACCCTTACCCTTACCCTTGCTCTTACCCTTAGGCTTACCCTTACCTTTACCCTCACCCTTACCCTTACCCTTACCTTTACCCTTACCCTTACCCTTACCCTTGCTTTTACCCTTAAGCTTACCCTTACCCTTACCCTTACCCTTACCCTTACCCTTACCCTTACCCTTTCCCTTACCTTTACCCTTACCCTTTCCCTTGCTTTTACCCTTAAGCTTACCCTTACCCTTACTCTTACCCTTACCTTTACCCTTACCCTTACCCTTACCCTTACCCTTACCCTTGCTTTTACCCTTAAGCTTACCCTTACCCTTACCCTTACCCTTACCCTTACCCTTACCCTTAACCTTACCCTTACCCTTACCCTTACCCTTACCCTTACCCTTACCCTTACCCTTACCCTTACCCTTACCCTTACCCTTGCTTTTACCCTTAAGCTTACCCTTACCCTTACCCTTACCCTTACCCTTACCCTTACCCTTACCCTTGCTTTTACCCTTAAGCTTACCCTTACCCTTACCCTTACCCTTACCCTTACCCTTGCTTTTACCCTTAAGCTTACCTTTACCCTTACCCTTTTCCTTACCCTTAAGCTTAACCTTACCCTTACCCTTACCCTTACCCTTACCCTTACCCTTACCCTTGCTTTCACCCTTAAGCTTACCCTTACCCTTACCCTCACCCTTACCCTTACACTTACCCTTACCCTAACCCTTACCCTAACCCTTACCCTTGCACTTACCCTTAGGCTTACCCTTACCTTTACCCTTACCCTTACCCTTACCCTTACCCTTACCCTTACCCTTACCCTTACCCTTACCCTTACCCTTACCCTTACCCTTACCCTTACCCTTACCCTTACCCTTACCCTTACCCTTGCTTTTACCCTTAAGCTTAGCCTTACCCTTACCCTTACCCTTACCCTTACCCTTACCCTTACCCTTGCTTTTACCCTTAAGCTTACCTTTACCCTTACCCTTTTCCTTACCCTTAAGCTTAACCTTACCCTTACCCTTACCCTTACCCTTACCCTTACCCTTACCCTTGCTTTTACCCTTAAGCTTACCCTTACCCTTACCCTCACCCTTACCCTTACACTTACCCTTACCCTTACCCTTACCCTTACCCTTACCCTTACCCTTACCCTTGCTTTTACCCTTAAGCTTAGCCTTACCCTTTCCCTTACCCTTACCCTTACCCTTACCCTTACCCTTGCTTTTACCCTTAAGCTTACCTTTACCCTTACCCTTTTCCTTACCCTTAAGCTTAACCTTACCCTTACCCTTACCCTCACCCTTACCCTTACCCTTACCCTTGCTTTTACCCTTAAGCTTACCCTTACCCTTACCCTCACCCTTACCCTTACCCTTACCTTTACCTTACCCTTACCCTTACCCTTGCTTTTACCCTTAAGCTTACCCTTACCCTTACCCTTACCCTTACCCTTACCCTTTCCCTTACCTTTACCCTTACCCTTTCCCTTGCTTTTACCCTTAAGCTTACCCTTACCCTTACCCTTACCCTTACCTTTACCCTTACCCTTACCCTTACCCTTACCCTTACCCTTACCCTTGCTTTTACCCTTAAGCTTACCTTTACCCTTACCCTTTTCCTTACCCTTAAGCTTAACCTTACCCTTACCCTTACCCTTACCCTTACCCTTACCCTTACCCTTGCTTTTACCCTTAAGCTTACCCTTACCCTTACCCTTACCCTTACCCTTACCCTTACCCTTACCCTTGCTTTTACCCTTAAGCTTACCTTTACACTTACCCTTTTCCTTACCCTTAAGCTTAACCTTATCCTTACCCTTACCCTTACCCTTACCCTTACCCTTACCCTTGCTTTTACCCTTAAGCTTACCCTTATCCTTACCCTTACCCTTACCTTTACCCTTACCCTTACCCTTACCCTTACCCTTACCCTTGCTTTTACCCTTAAGCTTACCCTTACCCTTACCCTTACCCTTACCCTTACCCTTAACCTTACCCTTACCCTTACCCTTACCCTTACCCTTACCCTTACCCTTACCCTTACACTTACCCTTACCCTTACCCTTGCTTTTACCCTTAAGCTTACCCTTACCCTTACCCTTACCCTTACCCTTACCCTTACCCTTGCTTTTACCCTTAAGCTTACCCTTACCCTTACCCTTTCCCTTACCCTTACCCTTGCTTTTACCCTTAAGCTTACCTTTACCCTTACCCTTTTCCTTACCCTTAAGCTTAACCTTACCCTTACCCTTTCCCTTACCCTTACCCTTACCCTTACCCTTGCTTTTACCCTTAAGCTTACCCTTACCCTTACCCTCACCCTTACCCTTACACTTACCCTTACCCTTACCCTTACCCTTACCCTTACCCTTGCACTTACCCTTAGGCTTACCCTTACCTTTACCCTTACCCTTACCCTTACCCTTACCCTTACCCTTACCCTTACCCTTACCCTTACCCTTACCCTTACCCTTACCCTTGCTTTTACCCTTAAGCTTAGCCTTACCCTTACCCTTACCCTTACCCTTACCCTTACCCTTACCCTTGCTTTTACCCTAAAGCTTACCCTTACCCTTACCCTTACCCTTACCCTTACCCTTACCCTTACCCTAACCCTTACCCTTACCCTTGCTTTTACCCTTAAGCTTACCCTTACCCTTACCCTTACCCTTACCCTTACCCTTACCCTTACCCTTGCTTTTACCCTTAAGCTTACCCTTACCCTTACCCTTACCCTCACCCTTACCCTTACCCTTACCCTTACCCTTACCCTTACCCTTACCCTTACCCTTACCCTTACCCTTACCCTTACCCTTACCCTTGCTTTTACCCTTAGGCTTACCCTTACCTTTACCCTTACCCTTACCCTTACCCTTACCCTTACCCTTACCCTTACCCTTACCCTTGCTTTTACCCTTAAGCTTACCCTTACCCTTACCCTTACCCTTACCCTTACCCTAACCCTTACCCTTGCTTTTACCCTTAAGCTTACCCTTACCCTTACCCTTACCCTTACCCTTACCCTTGCTTTTACCCTTAGGCTTACCCTTACCCTTACCCTTACCCTTACCCTTGCTTTAACCCTTAAGCTTACCCTTACCCTTACCCTTACCCTTACCCTTACCCTTACCCTTACCCTTACCCTTACCCTTAACCTTACCCTTACCCTTACCCTTACCCTTACCCTTACCCTTACCCTTACCCTTACCCTTACCCTTACCCTTACCCTTACCCTTACCCTTACCCTTACCCTTGCTTTTACCCTTAGGCTTACCCTTACCTTTACCCTTACCCTTACCCTTACCCTTACCCTTACCCTTACCCTTACCCTTACCCTTAAGCTTACCCTTACCCTTACCCTTACCCTTACCCTTACCCTTACCCTTACCCTTACCCTTACCCTTACCCTTACCCTTACCCTTACCCTTACCCTTACCCTTACCCTTACCCTTACCCTTACCCTTACCCTTACCCTTACCCTTACCCTTACCCTTGCTTTTACCCTTAAGCTTACCCTTACCCTTACCCTTACCCTTACTCTTACCCTTACCCTTAACCTTACCCTTACCCTTACCCTTACCCTTGCTTTTACCCTTAGGCTTACCCTTACCTTTACCCTTATCCTTACCCTTACCCTTACCCTTACCCTTACCCTTACCCTTACCCTTACCCTTGCTTTTACCCTTAAGCTTACCCTTACCCTTACCCTCACCCTTACCCTTACCCTTACCCTTACCCTTACCCTTACCCTTACCCTTACCCTTACCCTTACCCTTACCCTTACCCTTACCCTTGCTTTTACCCTTAAGCTTACCCTTACCCTTACCCTTACCCTTACCCTTACCCTTACCCTTACCCCTACCCTTGCTTTTACCCTTAAGCTTAACCTTACCCTTACCCTTACCCTTAACCTTACCCTTACCCTTGCTTTTACCCTTAAGCTTACCCTTACCCTTACCCTTACCCTTACCCTTACCCTTACCCTTACCCTTGCTTTTACCCTTAAGCTTACCCTTACCCTTACCCTTACCCTTACCCTTACCCTTACCCTTGCTTTTACCCTTAGGCTTACCCTTACCCTTACCCTTACCCTTACCCTTGCTTTTACCCTTAAGCTTACCCTTACACTTACCCTTACCCTTACCCTTACCCTTACCCTTACCCTTACCCTTACCCTTACCCTTACCCTTGTCCTTGCTTTTACCCTTAAGCTTACCCTTACCCTTACCCTTACCCTTACCCTTACCCTCACCCTTACCCTTGCCTTTACCCTTAAGCTTACCCTTACCCTTACCCTTACCCTTACCCTTACCCTCACCCTTACCCTTACCCTTACCCTTACTCTTACCCTTACCCTAACCCTTGCTTTTACCCTTAAGCTTACCCTTACCCTTACCCTTACCCTTACCCTTAAGCTTACCCTTACCCTAACCCTTACCCTTACCCTTGCCCTTACCCTGACCCTTACCCTTACCCTTACCCTTACCCTTGCTTTTACCCTTAAGCTTACCCTTGGCCTTACCCTTACCCTTAAGCTTACCCTTACCCTTACCCTTACCCTTACCCTTACCCTTACCCTTACCCTTACCCTTGCTTTTACCCTTAAGTTTACCCTTACCCTTACCCTTACCCTTACCCTTACCCTTAACCTTACCCTTACCCTTACCCTTACCCTTGCTTTTACCCTTAGGCTTACCCTTACCTTTACCTTTACCCTTACCCTTACCCTTACCCTTATCCTTACCCTTACCCTTACCCTTACCCTTGCTTTTACCGTTAAGCTTACCCTTACCCTTACCCTTACCCTTACCCTTACCCTTACCCTTACCCTTACCCTTACCCTTACCTTTACCCTTACCCTTGCTTTTACCCTTAGGCTTACCCTTACCTTTACCCTCACCCTTACCCTTACCCTTACCCTTACCCTTACCCTTACCCTTACCCTTGCTTTTACCCTTAAGCTTACCCTTACCCTTACCCTTACCCTTACCCTTACCCTTTCCCTTACCTTTACCCTTACCCTTTCCCTTGCTTTTACCCTTAAGCTTACCCTTACCCTTACCCTTACCCTTACCTTTACCCTTACCCTTACCCTTACCCCTACCCTTACCCTTGCTTTTACCCTTAAGCTTAACCTTACCCTTACCCTTACCCTTACCCTTACCCTTACCCTTACCCTTACCCTTGCTTTTACCCTTAAGCTTACCCTTACCCTTACCCTTACCCTTACCCTTACCCTTACCCTTACCCTTGCTTTTACCCTTAAGCTTACCCTTACCCTTACCCTTACCCTTACCCTTACCCTTGCTTTTACCCTTAAGCTTACCTTTACCCCTACCCTTTTCCTTACCCTTAAGCTTAACCTTACCCTTACCCTTACCCTTACCCTTACCCTTACCCTTACCCTTACCCTTGCTTTTACCCTTAAGCTTACCCTTACCCTTACCCTCACCCTTACCCTTACACTTACCCTTACCCTTACCCTTACCCTTACCCTTACCTTTGCACTTACCCTTAGGCTTACCCTTACCTTTACCCTTACCCTTACCCTTACCCTTACCCTTACCCTTACCCTTACCCTTACCCTTACCCTTACCCTTACCCTTACCCTTACCCTTGCTTTTACCCTTAAGCTTAGCCTTACCCTTACCCTTACCCTTACCCTTACCCTTACCCTTACCCTTACCCTTACCCTTGCTTTTACCCTAAAGCTTACCCTTACCCTTACCCTTACCCTTACCCTTACCCTTACCCTTACCCTTACCCTAACCCTTACCCTTACCCTTGCTTTTACCCTTAAGCTTACCCTTACCCTTACCCTTACCCTTACCCTTACCCTTACCCTTACCCTTGCTTTTACCCTTAAGCTTACCCTTACCCTTACCCTTACCCTTACCCTTACCCTTACCCTTACCCTTACCCTTACCCTTACCCTTACCCTTACCCTTACCCTTACCCTTACCCTTACCCTTACCCTTACCCTTACCCTTGCTTTTACCCTTAGGCTTACCCTTACCTTTACCCTTACCCTTACCCTTGCCCTTACCCTTACCCTTACCCTTACCCTTACCCTTACCCTTGCTTTTACTCTTAAGCTTACCCTTACCCTTACCCTTACCCTTACCCTTACCCTAACCCTTACCCTTGCTTTTACCCTTAAGCTTACCCTTACCCTTACCCTTACCCTTACCCTTACCCTTGCTTTTACCCTTAGGCTTACCCTTACCCTTACCCTTACCCTTATCCTTGCTTTTACCCTTAAGCTTACCCTTACCCTTACCCTTACCCTTACCCTTACCCTTACCCTTACCCTTACCCTTACCCTTACCCTTACCCTTACCCTTACCCTTACCCTTACCCTTACCCTTACCCTTACCCTTACCCTTACCCTTACCCTTACCCTTACCCTTACCCTTACCCTTACCCTTACCCTTACCCTTACCCTTACCCTTACCCTCACCCTTGCTTTTACCCTTAGGCTTACCCTTACCTTTACCCTTACCCTTACCCTTACCCTTACCCTTACCCTTACCCTTACCCTTGCTTTTACCCTTAAGCTTACCCTTAAGCTTACCCTTACCCTTACCCTTACCCTTACCCTTACCCTTACCCTTACCCTTACCCTTACCCTTACCCTTACCCTTACCCTTACCCTTACCCTTACCCTTACCCTTACCCTTACCCTTACCCTTACCCTTACCCTTACCCTTACCCTTACCCTTACCCTTGCTTTTACCCTTAAGCTTACCCTTACCCTTACCCTTACCCTTACCCTTACCCTTAACCTTACCCTTACCCTTACCCTTACCCTTGCTTTTACCCTTAGGCTTACCCTTACCTTTACCCTTATCCTTACCCTTACCCTTACCCTTACCCTTACCCTTACCCTTACCCTTGCTTTTACCCTTAAGCTTACCCTTACCCTTACCCTCACCCTTACCCTTACCCTTACCCTTACCCTTACCCTTACCCTTACCCTTACCCTTACCCTTACCCTTACCCTTACCCTTACCCTTGCTTTTACCCTTAAGCTTACCCTTACCCTTACCCTTACCCTTACCCTTACCATTACCCCTACCCTTGCTTTTACCCTTAAGCTTAACCTTACCCTTACCCTTACCCTTACCCTTACCCTTACCCTTACCCTTGCTTTTACCCTTAAGCTTACCCTTACCCTTACCCTTACCCTTACCCTTACCCTTACCCTTACCCTTACCCTTGCTTTTACCCTTAAGCTTACCCTTACCCTTACCCTTACCCTTACCCTTACCCTTACCCTTGCTTTTACCCTTAGGCTTACCCTTACCCTTACCCTTACCCTTACCCTTGCTTTTACCCTTAAGCTTACCCTTACACTTACCCTTACCCTTACCCTTACCCTTACCCTTACCCTTACCCTTACCCTTACCCTTACCCTTACCCTTACCCTTGTCCTTGCTTTTACCCTTAAGCTTACCCTTACCCTTACCCTTACCCTTACCCTTACCCTCACCCTTACCCTTGCTTTTACCCTTAAGCTTACCCTTACCCTTACCCTTACCCTTACCCTTACCCTTACCCTTACCCTTACCCTTACTCTTACCCTTACCCTAACCCTTGCTTTTACCCTTAAGCTTACCCTTACCCTTACCCTTACCCTTACCCTTAAGCTTACCCTTACCCTTACCCTTACCCTTACCCTTAACCTTACCCTTACCCTTACCCTTGCTTTTACCCTTAAGCTTACCCTTGGCCTTACCCTTACCCTTAAGCTTACCCTTACCCTTACCCTTACCCTTACCCTTACCCTTACCCTTACCCTTGCTTTTACCCTTAAGCTTACCCTTACCCTTACCCTTACCCTTACCCTTACCCTTAACCTTACCCTTACCCTTACCCTTACCCTTGCTTTTACCCTTAGGCTTACCCTTACCTTTACCTTTACCCTTACCCTTACCTTTACCCTTACCCTTACCCTTACCCTTGCTTTTACCGTTAAGCTTACCCTTACCCTTACCCTTACCCTTACCCTTACCCTTACCCTTACCTTTACCCTTACCCTTGCTTTTACCCTTAGGCTTACCCTTACCTTTACCCTCACCCTTACCCTTACCCTTACCCTTACCCTTACCCTTACCCTTACCCTTACCCTTGCTTTTACCCTTAAGCTTACCCTTACCCTTACCCTTACCCTTACCCTTACCCTTTCCCTTACCTTTACCCTTACCCTTTCCCTTGCTTTTACCCTTAAGCTCACCCTTACCCTTACCCTTACCCTTACCTTTACCCTTACCCTTACCCTTACCCTTACCCTTACCCTTGCTTTTACCCTTAAGCTTAACCTTACCCTTACCCTTACCCTTACCCTTACCCTTACCCTTACCCTTACCCTTACCCTTACCCTTACCCTTACCCTTACCCTTACCCTCACCCTTACCCTTACCCTTACCCTTACCCTTACCCTTACCCTTACCCTTACCCTTGCTTTTACCCTTAAGCTTACCCTTACCCTTACCCTTACCCTAACCCTTACCCTTGCTTTTACCCTTAAGCTTACCCTTACCCTTACCCTTACCCTTACCCTTGCTTTTACCCTTAAGCTTACCCTTACCCTTACCCTTTGCCTTACCCTTAAGCTTAACCTTACCCTTACCCTTACCCTTACCCTTACCCTTACCCTTGCTTTTACCCTTAAGCTTACCCTTACCCTTACCCTTACCCTTACCCTTACACTTACCCTTACCCTTACCCTTACCCTTACCCTTACCCTTGCATTTACCCTTAGGCTTACCCTTACCTTTACCCTTAGGCTTACCCTTACCTTTACCCTTACCCTTACCCTTACCCTTACCCTTACCCTTACCCTTACCCTTACCCTTACCCTTACCCTTACCCTTGCTTTTACCCTTAAGCTTACCCTTACCCTTACCCTTACCCTTACCCTTACCCTTACCCTTGCTTTTACCCTAAAGCTTACCCTTACCCTTACCCTTACCCTTACCCTTACCCTTACCCTTACCCTTACCCTTACCCTTACCCTTACCCTTGCTTTTACCCTTAAGCTTACCCTTACCCTTACCCTTACCCTTACCCTTACCCTTACCCTTACCCTTACCCTTACCCTTACCCTTACCCTTACCCTTACCCTTACCCTTACCCTTACCCTTACCCTTACCCTTGCTTTTACCCTTAGGCTTACCCTTACCTTTACCCTTACCCTTACCCTTACCCTTACCCTTACCCTTACCCTTACCCTTACCCTTGCTTTTACCCTTAAGCTTACCCTTACCCTTACCCTTACCCTTACCCTTACCCTTACCCTTGCTTTTACCCTTAAGCTTACCCTTACCCTTACCCTTACCCTTACCCTTACCCTTACCCTTACCCTTGCTTTTACCCTTAGGCTTACCCTTACCCTTACCCTTACCCTTGCTTTTACCCTTAAGCTTACCCCTACCCTTACCCTTACCCTTACCCTTACCCTTACCCTTACCCTTACCCTTACCCTTACCCTTACCCTTACCCTTACCCTTACCCTTACCCTTACCCTTACCCTTACCCTTACCCTTACCCTTACCCTTACCCTTACCCTTGCTTTCACCCTTAGGCTTACCCTTACCTTTACCCTTACCTTTACCCTTACCCTTACCCTTACCTTTACCCTTACCCTTACCCTTACCCTTGCTTTTACCCTTAAGCTTACCCTTACCCTTACCCTTACCCTTACCCTCACCCTTACCCTTGCTTTTACCCTTAAGCTTACCCTTACCCTTACCCTTACCCTTACCCTTACCCTTACCCTTACCCTCACCCTTACCCTCACCCTTGCTTTTACCCTTAAGCTTACCCTTACCCTTACCCTTACCCTTACCCTTACCCTTACCCTTGCTTTTACCCTTAAGCTTACCCTTACCCTTACCCTTACCCTTACCCTTACCCTCACCCTTACCCTTGCTTTTACCCTTAGGCTTACCCTTACCCTTACCCTTACCCTTACCCTTACCCTTACCCTTGCTTTTACCCTTAAGCTTACCCTTACCCTTACCCTTACCCTTACCCTTACCCTTACCCTTACCCTTACCCTTACCCTTACCCTTACCCTTAACCTTTCCCTTGCTTTTACCCTTAGGCTTACCCTTACCTTTACCCTTTCCCTTACCCTTACCCTTACCCTTACCCTTACCCTTACCCTTACCCTTACCCTTGCTTTTACCCTTAAGCTTACCCTAACCCTTACCCTTACCCTTACCCTTACCCTTACCCTTACCCTTACCCTTACCCTTGCTTTTACCCTTAAGCTTACCCTTACCCTTACCCTTACCCTTACCCTTAAGCTTATCCTTACCCTTACCCTTACCCTTACCCTTACCCTTACCCTTACCCTTACCCTTACCCTTACCCTTACCCTTACCCTTACCCTTACCCTTGATTTTACCCTTAAGCTCACCCTTACCCTTACCCTTACCCTTACCCTTAAGCTTACCCTTACCCTTACCCTTACCCTTACCCTTACCCTTGCTTTTACCCTTAAGCTTACCCTTACTCTTACCCTTACCCTTACCCTTAAGCTTACCCTTACCCTTACCCTTACCCTTACCCTTACCCTTACCCTTACCCTTGCTTTTACCCTTAAGCTTACCCTTACCCTTACCCTTACCCTTACCCTTAAGCTTACCCTTACCCTTACCCTTACCCTTACCCTTACCCTTACCCTTACCCTTACCCTTACCCTTGCTTTTACCCTTAAGCTTACCCTTACCCTTACCCTTACCCTTACCCTTACCCTTACCCTTACCCTTACCCTTACCCTTACCCTTGCTTTAACCCTTAAGCTTACCCGTACCCTCACCCTTACCCTTACCCTTACCCTTGCTTTTACCCTTAAGCTTACCCTTACCCTTACCCTTACCCTTACCCTTGTTTTACCCTTAGGCTTACCCTTACCCTTACCCTTACCCTTACCCTTGCTTTTACCCTTAAGCTTACCCTTACCCTTACCCTTACCCTTACCCTTACCCTTACCCTTACCCTTACCCTTACCCTTACCCTTACCCTTACCCTTACCCTTACCCTTACCCTTACCCTTACCCTTACCTTTACCCTTACCCTTGCTTTTACCCTTAGGCTTACCCTTACCTTTACCCTTACCCTTACCCTTACCCTTACCCTTACCCTTACCCTTACCCTTACCCTTACCCTTACCCTTACCCTTACCCTTGCTTTTACCCTTAAGCTTACCCTTACCCTTACCCTTACCCTTACCCTTACCCTTAACCTTACCCTTGCTTTTACCCTTAAGCTTACCCTTACCCTTACCCTTACCCTCACCCTTACCCTTACCCTTACCCTTGCTCATACCCTTAAGCTTACCCTTACCCTTACCCTTACCCTTACCCTTACCCTTACCCTTACCCTTACCCTTACCCTTACCCTTACCCTTGCTTTTACCCTTAGGCTTACCCTTACCTTTACCCTTACCCTTACCCTTACCCTTACCCTTGCTTTTACCCTCAAGCTTACCCTTACCCTTACCCTTACCCTTACCCTAACCCTTACCCTTGCTTTAACCCTTAAGCTTACCCTTACCCTTACCCTTACCCTTACCCTTACCCTTACCCTTACCCTTACCCTTACCCTTGCTTTTACCCTTAAGCTTACCCTTACCCTTACCCTTACCCTTACCCTTACCCTTACCCTTACCCTTACCCTTACCCTTACCCTTACCCTTACCCTTACCCTTACCCTTTCTTTTACCCTTAAGCTTACCCTTACCCTTACCCTTACCCTTACCCTTACCCTTACCCTTACCCTTACCCTTACCCTTACCCTTGCTTTTACCCTAAGGCTTACCCTTACCTTTACCCTTACCCTTACCCTTACCCTTGTTTTTACCCTTAAGCTTACACTTACCCTTACCCTTACCCTTACCCTTACCCTTACCCTTGCTTTTACCCTTAAGCTTACCCTTACCCTCACCCTTACCCTTACCCTTACCCTTACCCTTACCCTTACCCTTACCCTTACCCTTGCTTTTACCCTTACCCTTACCCTTGCTTTTACCCTTAGGCTTACCCTTACCCTTACCCTTACCCTTACCCTTACCCTTACCCTTACCCTTGCTTTTACCCTTAAGCTTACCCTTACCCTTACCCTTACCCTTACCCTTACCCTTACCCTTACCCTTGCTTTTACCCTTAAGCTTACCCTTACCCTTACCCCTACCCTTACCCTTACCCTTACCCTTACCCTTACCCTTACCCTTACCTTTACCCTTACCCTTACCCTCACCCTTACCCTTACCCTTGCTTTTACCCTTAAGCTTACCCTTACCCTTACCCTTACCCTTACCCTTACCCTTACCCTTACCCTTACCCTTACCCTTACCCTTACCCTTACCCTTACCCTTGCTTTTACCCTTAAGCTTACCCTTACCCTTACCCTTACCCTTACCCTTACCCTTACCCTTACCCTTACCCTTACCCTTACCCTTACCCTTACCCTTACCCTTACCCTTACCCATACCCTTGCTTTTACCCTTAGGCTTACCCTTACCTTTACCCTTACCCTTACCCTTACCCTTACCCTTACCCTTACCCTTACCCTTACCCTTGCTTTTACCCTTAAGCTTACCCTTACCCTTACCCTTACCCTTACCCTTACCCTTACCCTTACCCTTACCCTTGCTTTTACCCTTAAGCTTACCCTTACCCTTACCCTTACCCTTACCCTTACCCTTGCTTTTACCCTTAGGCTTACCCTTACCCTTACCCTTACCCTTACCCTTACCCTTACCCTTACCCTTACCCTTACCCTTACCCTTACCCTTACCCTTACCCTTACCCTTACCCTTACCCTTACCCTTACCCTTACCCTTACCCTTACCTTTACCCTTACCCTTACCCTCACCCTTGCTTTTACCCTTAAGCTTACCCTTACCCTTACCCTTACCC